>JAOPHQ010006582.1:0-2500 GCA_030340625.1 Merluccius polli
GTGATCCTTGTTTCATCAGAGGACAGATCCTACAAAAAAAAAGGACAAACCAAAAACATAAAAGGGCAAAACGTCTTCTACTAACTTCTCATGGTTTGTTTGTTGCCATGCTTGTTGCAGCTTTAGTGAACTTAGTGGGTTCGGTGGGTTGTGGTTTAAAACCTCTTTTTTAAACCCCAACCTATGTTTGACTCCTGCTGCATTGCAACTAATTGTACTCCAACCTAAAAAACAACAACAAGGGGGGGGGAAAACACCCGAGGTGTTGGGCGACGGCGGCGGCGGTATTCCTGAGAGTGGAGCGACTTAAAATATACGCACGCGGTCAAAACTCGCCGTTCCCCGTCTCTCCCACCGAGCAGCGTGAAAATATTCATAAATATTAACACTGTTGTCAGTGGTGTCCTGTGGGGGATACGCAGGGTAACAGGTGTATATGAGTGCCTGCGTGGCGAGCGTGTCCTTTTGGCGTGGAGACTAGTGGCTCTCACCTCTCCCCGGGTGGGGGGGAGTCACGCTGGGAATGTTTAGGAGCAGGAGGGAGGAATGCGTGCAGCCATAGGAGATAGGGTCCAGGGCAGCTTGAGTGTCCTAACAAGCACCCTCAGACTTCAGAGTGGTATTTGTTGTGGTCAGGTCTTGGCACGGTGGCACGTTGTTTAGCAATCCATCAGATTCTGCCGTCGTCATGAATTCAATCTAATCAAATGGAAACGAATGTGTGTGTGTGTGTGTGTGTGTGTGTGGGTGTGTGTGGGTGGGTGTGGTGTGGTGTGGTGTGATGTCACTGTCCCTCCATGACTTCCGGCGTTGTGTCTCACCCCTGGGTAAAAAAGTGCTGACCATAAAGACACACGCCTTACTCTTTGACCTTTTTACTCGGTGTGTGTGTGTGTGTGTGTGTGTGTGTGTGTGTGTGTGTGTGTGTGTGTGTCTAACGCTGAACACAGATAATATCTATTCAGTAAAGAGGAGATGAGCTCAGCTTTTGGCCTGAGCTGGTTAAGCTGTCTGTAATAGCAAAACGTTCTGGTGCAACGAGCCCTCCTCGACCCGTACGGACGGAGAGCTACAGATGCTAACCCCTTTAGCATCCTGTAACATGGGAGATATAGCGATCCTTTAGTTTAGTCGTAGTTTAGTTTTAATTTAGTGAAAAAAAGATTGGCTGACTTCTGTGTTCACAAGTGCAAACACCGTCTTCACATTTGATTCGAATGTGAACATATTTGAGACACGATATTTATGAGATGCTTGTAAATCTGTAATCAATCTTTTTTGTTTTTCCCGCGCTCACTTCTGCCAAATTTGACGTTTTAAATATTTAGTGAAGACATTATCACCGTGAGGAGGATCAGCAGTAATACAGAGCGCTATGCGGGATGCAAAACAAACTGCTCACTAGCACAGCTAAAAAGTTGTTCGTCAGGACTGGCGTATTTTTCCGACTACCCCAGTGGAAAGTATCCGACTATTAATGTTCTTTATTCTATAGTTGACAAGAAACAAAAGCTATATTGACTAATGTAAAAGTAATCACACCGTGCTGTTTTCTTTCCTTTTGGGATTGTATTACTCGTTAGTACCCTAAAACATCCGTGACTGTGATCGATTTCCTATAGGGAGCTGAATACCATGCATATACATGATAACCCCTGGGAACGTGAAATCTCGCTACATGCGGTCTCTCGCCGGCGGCTCGCTGATCAATTCTTCTTTTTCTCTGCATCACAATATGAATGCATACAGTACATAGTACTGCTGACTTTGCTGGCTACAAATGTGTCTATGCACGTCTTTTTCCTATACATAAGTGAAGCCTTCAATAACTACCGATATGATAGCTAAGGGGGGGAAGTACGTTGGCTGGTCTGTACAAGACTGGGGGGCAATATGGAAACATTTATTATCACGATACTCTTGGGGAAGTTTACACAATGTCGGTTTGCCTCCGCAAAGTATTTTTCGATACATGGAGCTTATACCATGGCCACTTCCGAATCATCAAATATAAGGGTGTTGATTCATATTTTGGGGTAATTCTGTCTCAAAAGCACAACTTTTAGCTCACACTACTTATTATTACTCCAGTAAATAGAGATGATCACAGTAACGACATGGCAACGTTACCTTATTACTCCAGTAAATAGAGATGATCACAGTAACGACATGGCAACGTTAACTTATTACTCCAGTAAATAGAGACGATCTTAGTAACAACATGGCAACGTTACCTTATTACTCCAGTAAATAGAGACGATCTTAGTAACGACATGGCAACGTTACCTTATTACTCCAGTAAATAGAGACGATCTTAGTAACGACATGGCAATGTTAACTTATTACTCCAGTAAATAGAGACGATCTTAGTAACAACATGGCAACATTACCTTATTACTCCAGTAAATAGAGACGATCTTAGTAACGACATGGCAACGTTACCTTATTACTCCAGTAAATAGAGACGATCTTAGTAACGACATGGCAACGTTACCTTATT
>JAOPHQ010006582.1:7500-25000 GCA_030340625.1 Merluccius polli
GCGAACGCAGGAGGAAGCAATGCAAAGTACTTCACCGGCACCAGGGCAAGCCTGCTATCGGTTACACTCGTCTCAATGTCGATACGAGACGAGAATCAATCCTGTTTCAACGCGATGCTCCCTCTCTCTTCTGCCGCGTGCTACTCGTGCACTGCGCCGACGAATGTTAACACACCGGCTGAAAAGTAGCGGCTGTAGAGCGAGTGTGATTCTGTGGTCCTGACCAAGAGCTCTGCTTCTGCCCCCCCAGAATGGCTTCACGCCTCTGTACATGGCCGCCCAGGAGAACCACATGGACGTCGTGCAGTTCCTCCTGGACCACGGCTCCAGTCAGAGCATCGCCACTGAGGTAGTTACACACACACACACACACACACATACACACAAACATGCATGCACAGAGATGCACAGGCATGCACACACAAACACACAGACACACACATACATACACATACACACACACACACACACACACACACACACACACATACACATGCACACACAGAGATGCACAGGCATGCACACACAAACACACACACACACACACACACACACACACATACACATACATACACACACACACATGCACGTGAGCAGACACCGTGTGCGCAAATTGACAAAGATAAGTCATCTGAGCGTGGAGTTTGATTGGCTACGCCTCCTAATTACACTGCAGCACAGTGACAGGACAGATTCGTTGTTGATGTGTGGAGTAAACAGATGCGTGTCCCCGCCGGTATTTAATTTTTAACAATCAAAATCAATTAGCATACCGAGTCTTTGGTTGTAAAATCCCTGCCCTTTTTGTAAACTATATTATATTATTTCAGCTGTCCACTACAGGAAAGTGTAGCAAAGAGGTAGAGTGATGAAATATGGATAGTGAGTAAAAATTGATGAGGAGGGGAGAGGAGCGAGAGAGAGAGAGAGAGAGATAGTGAGATAGTGAGGGAGAGAGCTGGCAGCATGAATGATGCAGACACTCAAAGTGACCTTGGCTTGTTTTCAACTTCCTGGAGAGGGAGGAGTTTGTGATCTCACAGGGAGATGACGTCTGGGGAGTCGAAATTATGCGGTATTGACACACACACACACACACACACTCTCCAGAATTGATCTACAGAGAAAATATAAATCTCTTGGTGGATTGAGCCTGAGGTAGATTGGTAATTAACACCCATTATTTCAATGAATTTTAAACTGGTAGCTCCGATGAAAAAGTTACATAGTGTAGGTTTGAAAACAATTATCCATTAATAATAGTATGATATGATGCGTATACAATAATATTGAAGAGCTGTTGCTGTAGAAGCACGTAAAATGACGAAATCCATTTATCATTCCACGCACTGGGAAATGTATATCTTCAGTTACGCCAAGTCTCAGCATTAAATAAGTCATTCATTCTGACCATATACACTATATAGTCGTTGCAGCCCTTCTAGACCGTAAAGAGATATCTGGAAGCATATACTGCAACCTAGTCGATTTCAACCCCCCTAACACCCCTCCATCGTCCTCCAACGTTTCGGTTCTTCCCGGCATCTGTTTGACTCCTCCGTTGGCGAGAGCAAAAGGCTTGATTTGATAATTACAACATCACTACGGCATGATTACAAGGCTTCGGAGCGTACCTGGGCCTTTATCTAAGTAGTAGACATATTGTTGACATCATGTCACAGCTGGTCACCTGCTATCCTCCGGTTCCCTTTGTTGCTCCTGTTTAGTCTCTGGGCTTGTGTGGCTCAATGATGATATGCCATTATCTCATTTCAACTTTAAAGGCTAGATCCAAATGAAGATTGAAGACTATTTAAGGAAAGTGCAGGTCTACTCCTGAAATCCATAATAGCACAGATGAATCAAGATAACCATCAAAATCAAACTTGCGTACGCTGTTTGCCGCGTGCGTGACGGTATGTAATTCTGTGCGCTCGAGCTCGGGTCATAATATTTAACATAAATATTATAATTTACATAATTATGTCATAACATAATCCCAGGGCGTAGCTTGCGGTATGGGAAAGACACTGCTAGATGCCTCGGTCTAGAGAGCGTTCCGCATTATGTCATACGGAAAGGCCACCGTCTTGATCCGCCTTACATTGTGGTCTCCAGGATGGCTTCACCCCTCTGGCGGTGGCCTTGCAGCAGGGCCACGACCAGGTGGTGTCGCTGCTGTTGGAGAACGACACGAAGGGGAAGGTGCGCCTGCCCGCGCTCCACATCGCGGCGCGGAAGGACGACACGAAGGCGGCGGCGCTCCTCCTTCAGAGCGACCACAACGCAGACGTGGAGTCCAAGGTACGCAAGCTGAATTCACCGCCTCTGTCAAAGGACTACGTTACCCAGCGTCATACTGAATTCACTACCTGTGTTAAAAGACTACAACGCCCAGCGTCAAGCTGAATTCACTACCTTTGTTAAAAGACTACATTACCCAGCATCAAGCTGAATTCACTACCTGTGTTAAAAGACTGCAATACCCAGTGTCAAGCTGAATTCACTACCTGTGTTAAAAGACTACATTACCCAGCATCAAACTGAATTCGCTACCTTTGTTAAAAGACTACATTACCCAGCATCAAACTGAATTTGCTACCTGTGTTAAAAGTCTACATTGAGCTGATTTTACACTGTTATAAAAGACTACACTGCCCAGCACCAAGCTGAATTCACTCACTTTGGGAAAATATAACGTATATATTTTGGGGGGGCTGAAGGGGTTGGTTGTGCTTCATCGTGTCACTGTGTTTGTGTTTGTTATTGTGGACTAGATGGTGCAGAAGGTATGTAGGAATTTCGGCGGTACACCGACGTTAACTTAATGCAAAAAGCGCTGATGTTTAATGAGTCTCCTCACCTACTATTTCGAGGACGTCGTCCGTGCAGAGAGCCGAAGGAGAGCCGCACCATCCAGTTGTGTGTCACCGCGTCTGGTGGTTATCTCTGCCATACTCCATGCATCCATCTTCCCCATGTAGCCACACCAGTGCTTGGTGCATTCACAATGCTGGTGGTGGTGTTATTATCATTGTGTTGTTATTGTGGTTGTTGCTGTTGTTGTTGCTGTTTTTGTTGTTGTTGTTGTTTTTGTTGTTGTTGTTGTGGTGGTGCATTAACCACCTCATCTCTCCTCTCCCTCCTTGTCTTCCGACTACTCTTTCCTCTCTCTGACCCAACCCCGCATTTTCCCTTTTGTAGATGATGGTGAATAGAACAACAGAGGTATATCTATTACTATTCTTCTTCTCTATTTTTCTCTTATCTGTCCTCTTATCTGCCCACCCCCCCCCCCCCTAACTATTTTCCGCCTCCTCTCTCCTAGTTTCCCCCCCCCCATCATCTTTTTTTTTTGCCCTTCGTCTCTTCTCCTTATCACCGATCACTCATGGCCTCCGATGCAAGCCTGCATTAGGCTTGCAGTAGTTGGCACATGTGCCGGGAACCGGCACCGATGTTTGCTGTCCGGACGCCATACCTGTCCACGCCTCACCACGCCTGCATTGCTTGCTAACCGTGTTCTGTGTTCACAAGCCTGCTTGTTTTTTTTTTGCTTTTGGTAACTAATGCAATGTCTAACAATATGTTTGCTAGATTTTTGTTTGACAGGTCTACATTGTCAATGGAAATACAATAGCATAGCATTTCTAAAGCGAAATAGTCGCTGCAATCTGAGTGGTGAGGTGCTGAAACGACTGGGAAGAGGAGATTAAGAAGCTCAATGAAGTTGTAAATGTGTCTCCACTGTACAGGTTAGGTCCATAGAGCGCACAAACAACTAGACTATAACCCTTTAACTAACCATTAAGTACTTTGTGCACTGTATGTGATGGTGACATATTGGAAATGTTACATATATAAAAGATTTAATCATGTTCAGTGTGCTTTATGACTTCACTGCTCACTTATTTCCTTCAAAGAGTAGCTGCACATGCATGATTTTTGAGCAAAGGAAAAACACACACACACACACACGCCCGCACAGCTGTTAGATGAAACCATTTCCTAGATGGACGCATACCATGAATATAGATGATTTTATATCTTTCATTATTTAAAGTTACTCGATGACATGACATTTTCGTCGAACAGCGGCAGTTTATTCCTGTCTGCTTTTGTGTGTGTGTGTGTGTGTGTGTGTGCGCACTTTATTCCTTTGTCTTGCACTACAGACATCCTCAATTAATTATTTATTATCGGGATTAATATTTGACTGCCATTTAGACCTGGTCTGCTGTGCTCTGTTGTCTTGCTTCACTGTGCACTAACGCCCTAGTGTTGCCTTGCTATGAAGCTTCCCATCGTGCTTTGCTAATGTTGCTATATGAATGTCTGCGGCCATTGACAAACGGTCAGATTTTGAATCCTGTTTTAGTGATAGACCTGTTTTTTACCCCTCTCTCTCTCTCTCTCTCTCTCTCTCTCTCTCTCTCTCTCTCTCTCTCGCTCTCGCTCTCGCTCTCGCTCTCTATTTCTGTCTCTGGCTTTCTCTCTCTGTCTCTCTCACACTCTCTCTGTTCCTCTATCAGCTCAGGCTCTCTCACTCTCCATCTCTTGAACTTGTTTTAATGTTTCCCCCCCCCCCCCCCTCAGAGTGGATTCACCCCCCTCCATATCTCCGCCCACTATGGCAACATCAACGTTGCGACGCTGCTGCTCAACAGGGGGGCTGCGGTGGACTTCAAGGCCAGGGTAGGTGGTCCTCCCATGAAGTGTCTTTTCATACCGTCATACCGACTGATTGTGCACACACACACACACACACACACATAGTATGTACTGTACACCCACATGTACACACAAATGCATGCACATGCACACACAAACACACACACACACACAAACATGTACATACACGTGTGCCTACGTACACGTGCACATGTGCACGCGCGCACACACATGACACACACGCATGCAGCGATTTATTACCGAGACACATAATTCTACAGCTGCCACCGTCACTCCTCTGGCAATAAAACAGACACATACTCACGGTCTCAGTGATATATGATACTCATTCTGGATGTGTGTCTGGATGTCAAGATGGATGTGTGTGTGTGTGTGTGTGTGTAAAGGTGTGCTGTTTCTCGCTCGGTTGTAAACTATTATATGAGCATTCCTTCATTTTTTTCTGAAGGAAAGGGTATTTTTGAAGGGGGAAAAATGTAGGGATGAAACTACTATGGACATTTAAAAAAAAAGTTGTTCATGTTATGTGTCAGAATGTCTTCATAATTTCCCCATTCACAATGTTGCTACAGATGGCCTCCAAGGTCAATTTATAGGGCTTACATTTATATATATTTTACATGTCCTTACCAAAGCCACTCACTGTAGTCAAATATGTAATAACGTGTTTTTCTAGTATGATTTCGACAAACTAGTGATCATAGGCGATGTACAGCTGCAGACGTTGTCGAACTCTGTAGCTTTGTTAGAGCCCCCTCTAGTTGCCTCTAGAGGGGGCTGGCAAGCCAAAAGTTGCGTCCCTAAAAACGAATGAAGCCCTGACTGAAAGATTTGAGAGAAATAATATTTACTTTGTGTTTGTTGTTCTGTGTGTGTGCAAATGTGTGTGCGTGTCTATGTGTGTGTTTGCGTGTGTGTGTGCGTGTGTGTGTGCGTGTGCGCGTGTGTGTGTGTGTGTTTTTTCCATCCAGAACGACATCACTCCCCTGCACGTAGCATCCAAGAGAGGAAACAGCAACATGGTGCGACTCCTCCTTGAAAGAGGGGCCATGATAGACGCCCGCACCAAGGTACGCACAGCAGCATATTACAAACGGTTCTCATTACAATCCAGTCATGCTCAATGATTTTGAATGTAATTGATCCACATTTCCACATCCATTTCAATCAAGGTGTTGTCAGCCTCACCTGGAAGCCACAAATGTCAATAACAGCCAATGTACTGCATGGTTTCTTTAAAGTGGCAGTTTGAAAGCAAGGAAGTGCTGTATTTTATTATGCGCCAAATAATTGGTTTACGTGCCCTGCGGTTGTTGATGTGTTTTGGCCGGTTGTGGTGTATCTAGGATGGGTTGACACCTCTTCACTGTGGAGCCAGAAGTGGCCATGAGCAGGTGCTAGAGATGCTGCTGGACCGAGGCGCTCCCATACTGTCCAAGACCAAGGTACCTATCCGCTCCCTCTTGCTCTCTCTCTTGCTATCGCTCTCTTGCTCTCTCTCTCTGTCTCTCTTTCCCTCTCCCTCCCCTCCCCCCTGCCTCCCTCTCCCTCCCGCTCTCTCTCTCTCTATCTCTCCTGCCTTGCTATCAGCTCTACTACAACCTAGCCTGTACTTTACACATCACTACTCAGCATACCGCCAACAGATCCACCTCATCATCCCTGATCACTGTCATCCGTCCCCCTCCCTCCCTCCCTGCCTCCCTCCATGCAGAACGGCCTGTCCCCGCTGCACATGGCCACGCAGGGCGACCACCTGAACTGCGTGCAGCTCCTGCTGCACCACGAGGTGCCGGTGGACGACGTCACCAACGACTACCTGACGGCGCTGCACGTGGCCGCCCACTGCGGACACTACAAGGTGGCCAAGGTCATCGTGGACAAGAAGGCCAACCCCAACGCCAAGGCCCTGGTAAAACAAGACGCCGGTCGGCGGCGAGTACAACGGCAGAGCGGGCAGTGGGTTTTTAGAGAAAGACAGCCGAACCCGAGTGACCAGCGGCGAGAGAGAGACAGCGCCGAGAGAAATGTCGTCTTATAAAAATCTGAGCTGCTATTGGTTGAGCGCATGGTGCGCACAAAAGTAGACACCGTGGAAACACGCCGTTAGGTTAAAATAAGGAGACATTATTTAAATGGCATGCTAGCCCCGGGTTTGTATTAAACTTAATTACTTATTATTTATTTATATTATTACATTTTTTTTTACTTCCTTCCCTCCTTCCTTCCCTTCCTTCGATCCTGTAATACTTTTTTTTCCTTCCTTCTTCCCAATTATTTTTCTCTTACCTTCCTTCCTTCTAATTCTTCCTTCCCTTCTTCCTTTTAATTACTCCCCACGTCCCTCCCTCCTTCCTTGTGACTCTTTCTTTGTTCCTCTCGTTTTTCCTCTCATGTTTTTCGCTCTTTTAATCGAATAGAAAAAGATTAGAATGAGCGAACAGAACAGCTATTACACCCCACGCTGTTTTGGCCTGAATCCTCCGATTCTGTTCTGTAATGGGAGCAGTCTGGGTGTGGTTAGAGCCTGGGGACTTTATGGCCAGGGAGAGAGAGAGAGGGGGGAGAGAGAGGGGAGAGAGAAAAAGGGGTGAGGATATGGCGAGAGGCATGAAGTCATACAACTTCAGAGGCGAGCCAGAAACCTCAAAGCCCAGGGAGAGAGGGAGGGAGCATGTGTGTGTGTGTGTGTGTGTGTGTGTGTGTCCGTGTGTCCGTGTGTGTGTGTGTGTGTGTGTCTGTGTGTGTGTGTGTGTGTGTGTGTGTGTGTGTGTGTGTGTGTGTGTGCGTGCGTGTGTATGTGTCTCATGTGCACGGCTGTCTGCGTCTCGTTTGTGTTTGTGTGTGTTCCATAGCCTAAAGAAGGAAAGCGATGGTAGTAATAAAGCAGTGTTAGTAATAAAGCAGAGCATTTATTTAAGCACTGGTTCCATCGTTTTCTGTCTGACAGCCCACTGCCAACTCTTCCACACACACACACACACATGTTAAAACAATCTGGTTACTAACCAGAGGGGTGGGGGAAGAGGGAGTGAGAGAAAGACTGTATTTTCCACACGGTCCCACACTTGTGCTTGAGCTGTGCCAGCAAGGGGGAAACTCAACCTAGCCAGTGTTTGTAGTGTTTGAATGCCCATTGTGAATGCTGTGTGTGTTCTCCTCCTCCTCCTCTTCTTCTTCTCCTTCTTCTCCTTCTTCTTCTCCTTCTTCTGTGCGTTCAGAATGGTTTCACGCCTCTGCACATCGCCTGTAAGAAGAACAGGCTGAAGGTGATGGAGCTGCTTCTGAAACAGGGGGCATCCATTCAGGCTGTCACTGAGGTAGGCACGTGTGTGTGTGTGTGTGTGTGTGTGTGTGTGTGTGTGTGTGTGTGTGTGTGTGTGTGTGTGTGTGTGTGTGTGTGTGTGTGTGTGTAAAGAGAGCTGTGTAAATGTGGGCTGTAATGAGATTTTGGGCTATGCCAACTTCCTGGAGTGTCACCGCAGGGTGAATCAACAACATTTTATCTGTGGCAGGCAGGAGACAAAGTGCCCCTTTTGTCTTGGTCTTGGCCGAAGAGACAAAGGGCAGTGTTTAACTTGTATGGAATGGGTTTTGTATTAGTCTAAAATTCAAAAACCTCTCAGTATTGAGTGGCGATAATGGCCCAGATTGGAGTCCAATGACAATTTTTGCACCGTATTTGAGAAGAAGCCACGATGCCATGATGCCCCTCAGATGTCGAGCCAATTTCTCTATCATTCATAAAATCCATTATTTGATTCTAGTGCATTGATAATCATAGTGCAATGCTTTTAAGCACTTTGGCAAGTGAAGGTCCACTACTATTGATATCATATCAGCCAACTGGCATCCCTCCCTCGATAAAACCCTCTATGTAGGCTATGAGAGAAATAAACACATAATGTATCTGAATCTATGCATATTAATACATACTACAGTGTGTTAGTGAGAGAGAAAGTTAGGGAAAACTCAAACAGTTGGGACACAGCGTTGTTTATGATTGTGATTACAGTGTGACATTTCAATGATCTGTATTGGGATACTTCTGGAAAGGACTGGAAGATGCTTTTGATTAATTAATTAGTTATTGATTCATTGATCAGCTCACCACTCTCTCTCTCTGGCTCGCTGTGCCTCTCTCTCTCTCTCTCTCTCTCTGCCTCTCTGTCTCTCTGCCTCTCTGTCTCTCTGTCTCTGTCTCTCTCTCGCTCTCTCTCTCTCTCTCTCCCCACAGTCTGGTCTGACTCCGATCCATGTCGCAGCCTTCATGGGGCATGACAACATTGTGAGCCAGCTGACCAATCACGGAGCCTCGGCAAACACAACCAACGTGGTGAGATTTGGACTTCCTTCACTTTCTTTCTTTCTTTCTTTCTTTCTTTCTTTCTTTCTTTCTTTCTTTCTTTCTTTCTTTCTTTCTTTCTTTCTCTCTTTCGCTCTTTCGCTCTTTCATCCTTTCTTTCTGTCTTTCTTTTTTTTCTTCTCCTTTCTTCCCCTCCCTCCCTCCTTCCTTCGCTCCACTTTCTGAACATGGAAACAGGAATACAGTGAGGGAAAAAATAGAGCGATAGCAGTAGAGGGAGGGTTAAGAAAAAAAAGGGGGAGGGAGAGAAGGAGGGGAGTTCCTAAAGGGAGAGAAAGATGGAAAGACAACTGTGTTTTCCTGCTCTTTAAGCTCCGACTACTCGGTCGCCCACTCTGTCTCTGTGGCCAGGTTACCGTAGAAACTGAGTATTATGGGACGTCATTATGGTGAGATGGGTGGGGGGTCCCTCTCTCTCTTTTTCTCTTTCTCTCTCACTGTTGTGAACACACACACACACACACACACACTCTTCCCCTCTTCTGTTTTCCTGACCACAGTGAGAACTCACGCAGCGGGAAGAGCAAAAAGTTAGGTGAGAGCAGAGAGAAAATAAATTGGCTACAGAGTACAAAGTAACTATAGGAGTACTGAGAGACATCAGTTAAGAAAGACAAGGAGCACACATTGTATGCGCCTATGTGCTGGCAGACATTTTAATAATTTCTTATATGTGTGTGTGTGTGTGTGTGTGTGTGTGTGTGTGTTCCAGCGTGGAGAGACAGCGCTCCACATGGCAGCGAGAGCAGGACAGTCTAATGTCGTGAGATATCTGGTCCAAAATGGAGCTCGCGTGGATGCCAAGGCTAAGGTAAAACACCAGCGTGGCTTTGTTTGTTGTGTGTGTGTGTGTGTGTGTGTGTGTGTCTGTGTGTGCTTGTGTGTCTGAGTGCATCAGGCTTAGTTCAGTCTCTTTCAAGTGTGCAAGCGCAAATAAGTATGTGTCCCCACATAAATAACTTTGTTCTTTCTAAAAGCGTCCTCATAATTGAATGCTAAACTTACGAGTGCAACTTTGACAGGTGTGCATGTATGCGTTTTGCTTCGGTTTCCATATGACGTGTAATCTGTGTGTTCGGATGTGTTCAAGTAGCATACTTTTGAAACCGAACACGTTGCTCAAAGCAACGTGTTCGGATACATGATTCGGGAAAGCCCTCGTAGCAGGAAAAAGAACAAGTCTACATCGCGCAATTGGTAATGGACCAAGTCATGTCAAACCTTTTTTAAGAAATGTGGTTTCAATCTTTCCAAAAGTTTGCCATTCAGTATTTTCACCACAAGAGCCAACCCATCCATTACCTCGTCATATAAAAATGCCTCCTCTTCCCCAGTAAACATTGTTTTGAGCACCTTAATAGGCAGTTTCTGACATAAATGCCTCTTCAAAATGTCAAGGAAGGAGGAAGACTGCGTGGAATTGCAATACAATATCCTTACAAAATACTCAATACAAATGAAAGAGTCCGAGTTGGACTCAATTCATTATCTGGGTCTATATATTTTTTTGTATTTTCGATCATAGCACATAAACATTAGCCAATTAGAAGAGGTATTTCAAATGTGCACTCCTACTCGGTTTCGTTTCATAAAGAGTCCTGTCTGTCTGGACGTCTGCCCGTCCGTCTGCCTGTCCGTCTTTGTGTTCTCCAGGACGACCAGACGCCGCTGCATATTTCCAGTCGGCTGGGGAAGCCAGACATAGTGCACCAGCTTCTGGCCAACGGAGCGTGCCCAGACGCCACCACCAACTCCGGGTACACTCCCTTGCACCTGGCTGCCAGGGAGGGCCACCGGGACGTGGCTGCCGCTCTGCTGGACCAAGGGGCCAGCCTGGGAATCACCACTAAGGTGCGATACGCGCGCGTCTCCGGAGACCCGGTACACGTTCCCCGGGTTCTCGTCTCACCTGGAACGGGGACGCCCCAAATGTCCTAGCCTAGCCAGTGCTGAGTTATGGCTACGTATGTGTATATATGTATATGTATATATATAGAGAGAGAGAGAGAGAGAGAGAGAGAGAGAGAGAGAGAGAGAGAGAGAGATTGTTGACCTGGATACAGGTCACCCCTCGACTCCCCAAAAGGCGGGTTTATGTTATCTCAGCCAAGGGTCCGGCATACATATGTGGTGACACAAGCACACATTTAGATGCTCCCACCCACCCACCCACACACACCCCCGAGGGATGTTTTGATAGGATCTTTGTGTGATATAAGAGTGTGTGTTTTTTAATCTAAAGGCAGCAACAGCTCAGTGTTGCATCACTATAGAGGAATCTTGTCTAACAGCGTGTGTTGAAACAAACCACAACCTCCCTCTCTCTCTCTCTCTCTCTCTCTCTCTCTCGCACTCTCTCTCTCTCTCTCTCGCACTCTCTCTCGCTCTCTCTCTCTCTCGCTTTCGCTCTCTCTCTCTCTCTCTCTCTCTCTCTCTCTCTCTCTCTCTCTCTCTCTCTCTCTCTCTCTCTCTCTCTCTCTCATATACTCCCTTTCCTGTGCTTTTCCTGTGTTGTAATGACCATATCCTTGAAAGTCTGAAATTTCAGTTGAATTTCAGCCGTTTCAACAGAAGTGGAGATAAGTAGACAAGTACTTTCCTGGAAGCTGTTATTTTATTGTGCTGTGCTTCCTGTGTTCTTCCAGAAGGGCTTCACTCCTCTGCACGTCGCTGCTAAATATGGAAAGATAGAAGTAGCCAACCTGCTACTACAGAAAGATGCCCCGGCAGATGCTGCAGGGAAGGTAACACACACACACACACACACGCACACACGCGCGCGCACATAAAAACACACATATGCACATACATCTGTTGCGTTGACACAGAGAAAAATACAGAGAGAGAGAGAGAGAGAGATGAAAATAGTTATAGTGATGAGAGAGATGTGTGTGTGTGTGTGTGTGTGTGTGTGAGAGAGAGAGTATGACATTCATAACAGCAACTGACTGAAGAAGCAATTACCCTGCCAGCTATTGACCCAAAATCATCTTGTGATTCACACAAGATGATTCGCGCTACACTTAAAGGTGACTCACTGTACGTTTAAAGCATTTTTCAGCCCTACAGCCAAGGGAATAGCATAATGTCTTCCCTGTGAACGGTGCAATTTTCTGAATTTCCCAAACCCTGACGCATGGGCAACCGCTCCACACAGTATATCCTTTTATATTGATTGCCCGCTGCGATCCGATGCGCCGCTTAGCTTCGCGCCGGTGTGTTTTAGATATCTGAGGTTAGTTTTACCCTGAGGTGAAGGGCTGGACTCATGACTACACACAACGCACGGTGTTGTAGGACCACAACGCCGTGGTTCCTCATCCCGCCTCCGTTGTTCGGCGGAGAGTTCATCTCGGCTCACCGTTGTGAAAAAACAAACGCGCAAGCATACATATCAGCTCTCATCAACTCTCCACTGAGCGCCTTGTCTCACGCACTAACACACACACACACACACACACACACACACATGTACTGCCGCTTCCCAATGTGCGTTTGTTTCAATGATCAAGTGACTTCACTGTGTTTTCACCACGCGCACGCGCTAACTAAAGATTCCTCCACATGCCTTCTCGGGGCGTTCCTGTGTGTGTGTGTGTGTATGTGTGTGTGTGTGTGTGTCCAGAGTGGATTAACCCCACTGCATGTGGCCGCGCACTACGACAACCAGAAGGTGGCGCTGCTTTTACTCAACCAGGGAGCATCACCCCACGCAGCAGCAAAGGTAATGGCGGGCCCTGATGGGACATCACGCCGAAATCAAACGCACCCGGAGGGGCACCCTAACCAGAGCACATGTACTGATACAGAGAGGGGATGTTGACTGTTTGCTACGCACTATGCAGCATAGTCACATTGGGTGCCATGGTGTTTTGCTCTCTCTCTCTCTCTCTCTCTCTCTCTCTCTCTCTCTCTCTCTCTCTCTCTGTCGCTGTCTCCCTCTGTCTCTGTCTCTCTCTGCGTGTTTCTCTCAGTGATAACAGGCTGACCTAGTTACAGTCTTTGTTCTCCATGACTCGCAATTATTGCGCGCACACACACAGACACACACACACACACACACACACACACAACCCGCAAGCGCACACATTGCACACAGTGACATAATGTGGTGGGATTTAGTGATGCACTGTGATTGGCCACAGTCAATGCCTTATCCATGACATCATCGCTGGCACCTGGTCCCCTTCACCCCAAAGCAACTGTTTGAAAAAATAAATGGTGCCACCGCCGGAGCGTTTAACAAGACCCAGGAGTCTTGCTTTCTCCAGCCCACCCTAATAGAGGATGCCACACGATAACGGAGCACAATTAAATCAAACCACATAGGCAAAGGGACAGTTGCAAGTTGTTTGCACAAGCGGCATATGATGATGATGATGATGATGCCCAACGAAAACATCATTTAGATACATGGCTGAAAGAAAGTCCCACACTATCGGCCATCTTCCTCGTTTCTTTCTTCCAGATAAAACTATTTTATGTTCATTTTATGTCAGTGGTAATCGCTTTATGTGTATTTTTTACGTTAGTGTTCTTGTTAATGTAAAGTAGTTGTAGTAATAGTAGTAGTAGTAGTAGTAGTAGTAGTGGTAAATTGCTGGCATTATTGGCGCCATCAGCATTAGCATTTAAAACCCATTAAAGAGCGGCGTCTCTCCTGTCCGCTCCCCCGCCTCCGGCAGAACGGCTACACGCCGCTCCACATCGCGGCCAAGAAGAACCAGATGGAGATCGCCACCACGCTGCTGGAGTACGGCGCCGCCACCAACGCCGTCACGCGGCAGGGCATCACCCCCCTGCACCTGGCCGCGCAGGAGGGCAACGTGGACATCGTCACGCTGCTGCTGGCCAGGGACGCCACCCTCAACCTGGGCAACAAGGTAGATGGGGGGGGGGGGGTTGGTGGGGTGGGCTGTTGGCGTGTTTGAGATGTTAAGATGTTGTCTATGAATCCCCCATGGGAGTCGTGTGTGTGTGAAAGCAGAAGACGGTATCGGTAAGAGATCAAAATGTGAAGTAACAATGTGCAAGAACTACAAACGAAATATAACCCAAAAAAGAAGAGCTAATTGGCCAGTAAGTGGCGAGTAAGTGGCTGTGTGTTCAACGCTGCGCTCCTCTCCTCCTCGTCTCACCAGTCGGGTCTGACTCCGCTCCACCTGGCTGCCCAGGAGGATAAGGTCAACGTGGCCGAGGTGCTGATTAACCAGGGAGCCTCTGTGGACCCTGAGACCAAGGTAACCGTTGCTGCTGCTACTGTTTTCAATCTCGCTCTCACAACCCCCCCCCTCACACTCTCCCCCCCCTCTCTCTCTTCTCTATAGCGCTCTTATAAGCAAAATGTTACAGTGCAGTGTTAACGCTAAATATAACATTGCGCCAAATGCACTTGAACTCCCCCTCGCTAACACCGAACGCTGGCCGTTGTGTGATATAGATGGGCTACACTCCCCTCCACGTCGCCTGTCACTACGGAAACGTGAAGATGGTCAGCGTCCTGCTGAAGAACCAGGCGAAGGTCAACGCCAAGACCAAGGTATCCTCGCGGTGGCTGTGTCTGGAGCGTACGCGTATTTTATGTGAATGTCTTGTGTGGGGATTTTATATACATATATATATATATATATATATATATATATATAGTGAATTTAAAGAGGAGATCTCCAGCCTACCGTAGAATATGTGTCATGACAAGGTTTATACACCAAATTCGCCGTAGCGATCCAAATGTATGTTTCAGTGCAAATATGTATCTTTAGGTGGAAAAGTTACATAAGATTGTACATGGAAACAGAATCGCAGCTGCATATGTAAAGCTAGCAAGTCGTGTTGAATAGTATTATATATGTTGTATAAATTGTCATATATTTTGCATATTGACGTATTCTAAGATTAGGAGTTTTTCTCATATGCTCTCTCTGCCTCTCTCTGCCTCTCTCTCTCTCTCTCTCTCTCTCTCTCTCTCTCTCTCTCTCTCTCTCTCTCTCTCTACCTCTCTCTACCTCTCTCTCCCCTGCCCTCTACAGAATGGCTACACTCCTCTCCACCAGGCCGCCCAGCAGGGACACACACACATCATCAACCTGCTGCTACAGCACAGCGCATCACCCAACGAGCTGACCACTGTCAGTACACACACACGCACGTGTACACACACACACACACACACACACACACACACACACACACACACACACAGACTGACTCACAACAAACAAAGCAGCCTGTGAAGCTGTGGTGGAAGCGACTAACGTGTAGTTCCTCTACTGGCCTATAGGTGGCTCGCGGTGGTTGGATGCAAAAAGACATATCACCCCTCTAAGTCAATGGGAGAATTGTGATTTAATTCTACTAATACAAAAGTTTTTTTTTTTCTGTTAGGATCTCTGGCTTGTTCATCTCCATATTATTTATATAGGTCCCGTTTGACCGTTTGATTTCATAAAAAGTTATTAAGGTTGAATATTAATGAGTTTTGGCCATAGACTACTGCGTGGCGGCCATTCAACGACGTTACGGACGCTAAGTCCATATTTTTTGGACTGTCTATGGTATTTATACACTGACACGTGCACTACTGTTTTCTGAGGGTTTTTTTTATGTATGGCTAATGATCTATGATTCCTGTTATCTGTCTTGACCTTACGTACTAGCTGTGAGTCCTAGCTGATATCATACCTTACACCTGTACCTGGCTGGTCGTACTAATCACCCGGTGCCCTTGTGCTGGTTCTCCTGTACAGAACGGTAACAGTGCCCTGTCCATCGCCAGGCGCTTGGGCTACATCTCTGTGGTGGACACACTCAAGACAGTCACAGAGGAGACCCTCACCTCTGTGGTAAGAGTGTGTATGTGTGTGTGTGTGTGCGTGTGTGTGTGCGTGTGTGTGTGTGTGTGTGTGTGTGTGTGTGTGTGTGTGTGTGTGTGTCTCTTGTGTCTTGTATTTCGTATTGCGTGTGTGGAGGTACAAACAGCGTTCACATGAATATGTGTGAAGTGCGTCTATTAGTATTAGTATTATTATTATTATTAGTAGTAGTAGTAGTAGTAGTAGTAGTAGTAGTAGTAGTAGTAGTAGTAGTAGTAGTAGTAGTATCCACTTACTTGTATTCTCAACATGTGTCTCATTTTACACTCCAACAGAACAAACACACAACACAGCCTAGTAGCCACTAGCCTGCCTTTAATCATTAAACCCCACGCACCGACAGAACAGAACAGGTCATATTAACATACGCGACCATATTAAACTCATTAATAACTCCTACGTGATGATGGAAACAGTCTGGACCGCTGGCCTTCGGTGACCACATTGTGTCATTTGTGTGTCTCGCGTGGACAGACGGTGACAGAGAAGCACAAGATGAATGTCCCGGAGACCATGAACGAGGTGCTAGACATGTCTGACGAAGAAGGTAAGCACTCCATTTTATGTGCCCTGCCATGAGTCAATATGATTGATCTGGGTAAAATGGCTGCTGTGGACGCGACGGTCCTCATCCTGTCACAATAGACTCATGGTGATTCATGGCCTGTGGAATATGATGATGGAGGGGGGGAAGACAATGTCATAATCATAACAACATATTTTGTTTTCTTCATCGTTCACCACATTAAATTTCAGCTTTCCGGTGAAAATCGAAGTCTATGATGGAGGTCCTTCACTCCAAAATGCCCTCCACCATATGACGCATAATTCACATTTTAGAATGATAGCTAGTGATGAAATATGCTATGAGCTATTAACAAAATCTTAATTGCTTAAAATGTTGAACCAATGACTGTTAGAGTTGTATTCAGAACATACACTTTGAGCATTTTGGAGTGAAGCCTTCCAACAATTGTATTCATTTGTTTGTTATTTCATCCTGAATATGATTTTCCCGCAATTATTTTTTTATTTCTATTTTTTTTAACCCTTTCTTTTTCCATCCCAATCACACAGTCAAAGCCAATGTGCCCGAAACCCTCATTGAGGACTATTTATCTGATATTGGAGAAGGTATTTTCATTTCCATTACATTACTTTGCTTTCCCTCCTTGGTCATTACTTTTTAATGTGTTTTACATTACATTACTTTACTTCATGCTCCACTCGCCTAAACTCACAACTCATGATTTTAAACATGTCCGTTTGTTGTAGATATTACAACGCCTCTGCGCAACTTTAAAGATACCTTGAACAATGTGCCCTATGTAGACCCATTCATAACGCGCTTTCTAGGATTTCTTTTACATTTCAGCTTAGTCATTGCAAAGAGTTGCGGTATATGCGTGAAGTGTGTGTCATTGTTCGCTGCGGTCGTCACGGTTACCGTGGCTGCCATGGTAGCGTTGTGCACATGGAGGGTGTGTAACAGATTTCTTTTCAGTACACACAGCACGCACGCACGCACACACACACACACACACACACACACTCAATCCTTTGTCTTTTA
>JAOPHQ010006582.1:30000-52500 GCA_030340625.1 Merluccius polli
CCATGGCTGCTGGAAGGTCAGGGGTTGGCTCTGATGCCAAGGGAATATTTACTCTGCATCATAGGCAAACAAACAGAGGAGAGAGAGAGAGAAAATATTGAATATTTAAGTAATGACACACATTGGACCACAGGAAATTAGAACTGCGTTCGATTCCATCACCCCTCTGGGCCGATTAGATGAGCACATTAGTGCACATGTTAGTGTGTGTGTGTGTGTGTGTGTGTGTGTGTGTGTGTGTGTGTGTGTTTGTGTGTGTGTGTGTGTGTCTGTGTGGTGGGGAGTTATTTCCTCAAGCGTTAATCAATCAATATCGTCCTGTTCCCATGCAAGTAACCTTCAACGTATTGTGTCATTGTGTTGTCAACAGTCACTGCTGACCACAATATGTCAGAATACAGCCAAAGATATTTTTGGAGTTTGCAATCGGCTTATCGTGTCATTTAAAGACAACACACAGTTGATCACGCTGCAAAATAAACATAATACCTTCAATTGTATCGTCGGGTGATACAATTCTCCATCTGTATCAAACAGCAACTCGACCAGACATTTTGGCCAGACAGTTTGACAGTCTGCCACTTAAACAGCGAGAGAGATCGAACCAAGGCCGACCGCCTGGGACGAGGTGCTCGGCTCTATTTGCGTTTAGCCGCGGTTAGCCGCAGCTCCGCTGTGGACCGGTCTGCTCTCTTCATCTCTTCTATCCAACCTTCTGTTTCTCATCCTCCTTTTTCTCCTCCCTCTCTCATGTCCGTTCTTACTGTTAGTCCGAGAGTCAGGTAAGGCGACAGGCATGAAAGGAAATCCTGACCCTGTACCCCACCCCCCCCCCCCCCCCCCCCCCCCCCCCCCCCCCACTCAATGCCACCATCATCATGGCTTTGTCATTGATCGGACGTTAACACAACTCTCATCTGCCATTCACTCGTCACTGTTCCTTTTGAATACTAAAATCCAGTCATTTCCAGTCCCGTGCAATTTATCGAAGCAATTAGACACACAATAAATGTCCTATGTGTCTGTTTTACGTATATTGTATATCTCCATTTAATTTGTTGAAGCCATTGTGGTTGTGTGCTGTGGTCTTGTGTGGTGCTCTTTGTCGGACTCGTATTGTCTTTTTTTTTTTTTTATATTTGCGTTTGAAAACAGCACTGTGGAGTCTGTGGTGCTTGTGGGGCAAAATCCTGCAGTGTTTGCTTTTGTCTTTGACCCGTGGAAAGTCCTGCAACTTTGGGTTCGTCTTCTGCTTGGGTATTGTGTGTCTCCCCGTCGTGCTTCCAGGGACCTGGGTCTATTTGTGAAGAGTGTCCCAGTTTGTAGAGATTTGATTTATTATACCGCAGATACCAAGATTAGGCCAAGAAGTACAGGTGAACTCGGAACATCCTTTTTACAAGCGGAAACACTTAATATATTTAGTGTATATCTTTTTTTATGGATCAACAAGTAGTCAGTTACTGTCCATTAACAGTGCCGCAATAAAATGTGCTTTCATGTTTTTTTTTAATAAGCGTAGGTAATGTCAGAGGGATTAAAGATAGAGTAATTTATACACACACACACACGCACACACAGATCAAAGTTAAGCCTTTATCTATTTTTATGCATGTCACTGGAGCTGTTCAATGAATAGATCTAGTCATTAATATTCAGTCATTGTTGGTTTGAACACACTTGGGCCTGACTTTCCTCAATCTAGGCCAAGTATCTGTTTACCTATGCAGTGTGAGTTGTACCGTGTCGTACGGCGGTCGTATCGACACGGTAGTGTACTGTAATGATGTAGGCATGGTCATCACATGCTCATCAGAATGCTTCTTGTTTTGCTTCATACATGTCATGATTATCTCTGAGCAGCCATTTTAATACAAACCACACAGCCCACTTGGTTACTACATTTTGCTATATTCCCCATCGTCCAACAGGAAGTGTTCATGTTCATGTACTAACTAGGGGCAGACTAAAAAAAGGAGTTGTAGAACGGCTACCCCATTCCTTGTCATACACGGTGGATTGCTTTTCAGTTGTAAATTGAATAACTTGAATGTTTTCGCTGGTACAATAATAATAATGATAATAGTAATATGTTGGTTTCTCAATGTATGACGCGCACCATGGCACTAACACAGCATTTTGAGATCATTTCTGAGCAAGAACGATAAAATTGTTGACCCGAAAAGGTGTGCTTCCTCCTTAGCGTCGTTGTCAAAAAGACGCATGTTCAGATCAGGTCGCTGGAAGCTGCATGCATTTTAATATTTATTTGTTTGTTTGTGTTTGTGTTTTTTTCTTTGTGTTTTTTTTTCCCTTTTTTTCCTGTACACTGTCCACGGCCCACTCTCTACCCCCCCCCCCCCCCCCCCCCCCCCCCCTTCCCCTTCGAACCCCCCTTCTTCCATTGTCCCGACGACTGTTGTCATGGTAACACGTGACCACTACCACCGCCACCACCACCACCACCACCACTGCGCCCCCCCAACAACTGCCCACACTCACCCATCCAACACCAAGCCTGCGTTCCTTCAGTTCCGATAGGTCCAACACCTTGAACCGCAGCTCGTTCACGCGGGACAGCATGATGATCGAGGAGATCCTGGCGCCCACCAAGGAGACGGTAAGCACCTCCAACGCAGGACCGGGACCGAATGTGGGGTGAGGGGAAACCTAACAGTGTTTTACAGCTTATTACGTCATGTACCTGTGTTGCATCTTGGGTGCGAAGATGTTATGTTAACTTGTGTGACGTGTTCGTTTTGGGGGGGGGGGGGGGGGGGGGCGTTTTTAACTCATTGTAGTTTGTCGCCTTGGGGTGTTATTTGTGTGTGTCTCTCTCTCTCTCTCTCTCGTTCTGTCTCTCTCTCTCTCTCTGTCTCTCTGTCTTTGTCTCTCTCTCTTACTAATTCTACTTCTTGTTCCCGCCCTCCTCGTACAGAATACGCACAAGAGATTGAGAGTAAGGATCTCAATTGCATTTAAGGCATAAAGTACACAAAAGACAACCCAACAGCAAAATATTTCGACACAATTCAACTGAGAACTGAGTTTTAAGGAAAATAAGAGACCGAGACTCAGACACCACATTACTCACACACATTATTGACACAATATACAAGTTATTTAATGCAATGTTCTGACAGGGCTCCAACATCAGCATCCTGCTAGCACAGTAGCGCTCAGTAACACACTGTCAAATTGAAAAACACCCTTTTCACAGAGGTGCCATCGTAGGACAAACACAGTTGTCGCTCACAATAACACTAATTATAGTGTAAACTGCTACTTTTTATGTACCAGGGCACGCGGTCCAGATGGGACATCTTCACCAGTTTAGTGTGTGTTTGTCCGACGAGGACACCTCTGAAGAAAAGGGTCTATTGAATAGTTCCTGAGTATTAGTGATTGTGACGGCGTATATCTTCTCTCCCGTGCATCCAGGGGCTTTGTATGGAGAAGTCTTTCACTCTAGAGCCCCACAATAAGGTAGTCTGTAGAGCTGTACCAAGCCATGCACTATTCCCGCCAGTGCATGTCATCCTTTGTTCCTGGGGGCGTAGAGAATATGGTTTATTTTGCATTCATATATTTTCGTTGTAAATTAGTGAACCGACAGATTTTGTTGTCCTCCGTTACATCGTGAGTGTCACTAATCTTTTGCGTTCTCCAACACAATCATCATTGCCACCTGTGTTGGCAATGCTGCATGTGAGTCATGGTTACTGCATGAGTCCAAGACGCACGGACCATACCATAATATCCGTATTATGTGATCAATCACACATCACGAGGCGGGGACATTGTCATCCAAAAAAAGACTACAGACATCCTGAGGCAGCCATTCGATTGGTTGAAAAAAAAACCCAGCATGGTTCTGTTCTCCCTCGCGCCTTATAACCGGTTGTAGCATGTTGTCATGACAACTACCGATGCCTCTGCCACCGCCACTTCAAAGTTTGAATGACTCAAGTCCTGCTTTATTTTGTGTTGGGGAAGCGGGAAACCCTCTCTTGTTTTGAGTTGCAAGCGGCACTCCGGCTACGCAAGACGACACCGCTTTCGCCACTTCCCTTCCTGTAGGATAGTGACGAGGACAAAAATGCTTTGTCTTACTCTGACGTCACTGAGCTTTGCCTCCAACCATCTTGTACCTCTTGGTATTTGGTATACAGTGTAATGATCTCACCTTCACCCTTACCCCCCCCCCCCCCCCCCCCCCCTGCAGCACCTGGCCGCCGCCAAGGACGCCGACAGCGAGTCTCTGAGACGCTACAGCTGGACCACGGACACGCTGGATAACGTCAACCTGGTGTCCTCCCCTATTCACTCTGGGTAAGGCACTATCAGTCACTAGCGAACTCCCAGGGTCGGGTTCACCATGGACCCGAATGGCAGATGAAGAGTTGCAAATGCAGTCTTTACCGGGTGGTTCCGGGTAAAAATACAAAACAACAAACACGAGAGGAAACTGGCACAAGAGCACAAGACAAAATCGAGTGCCGATGCCCATTTTGGCGCCCGCTTGCCTGGCGTGATGGAGAAGCTCACAGAACTCACGTTTTAACATTACCTCAGACTGAACCGGTGATATCAAAATAGCACCTGACTCAAATCTGACAAAATTTCTGTGCAGTCCATCTGAAATTTTGACTTAAGTAACGGGAGTAATCCTGCACAGACGTACTTGCTCATGAGAAAAGGCTGGTTCATCCCATTCTTAAACTGTTTATGTAAACTGCAGAGGTGAGGTAGCTGTGATTTTACAGCGGGTCCTCTCTTCTAGATAAACCAAAGCTATGTTGTTGTTGACTTGACCCTTGACCGCTTCTGCGTTACTCTGTCATCCATCCCACAGTTTTTCCTCTCCGCTCCCGCAGTACGACAGCAGGTGATGAATGTGATTGGTTTTGTGCACCAACTGTTATTCCCCCCCCCCCCCTTCGGTTTTCTACTTCCTGTTTCCTGTGATGTCACACACCCCTCACTGTGTTTTTGCTCGTGGTATCTGTGCTATCTCTGTTCACATGTGAACTTATTCCTCTGCTAGACGTGATTTGAGAGTTGTTGTGGTATTTCGGAGTTGTAGACATATGTTTTCAGCGTAGAGACCTAAACTTTTGGTTACGTTGTAAACAGTTTGTCACATCATAAGAAAAGCTGATTTTGCGACTTCAATTATGGTTGAAATTAGCTAATGACTTCATACCTTATAGCATGGGGTTGAATTCTTTGAAGAGCTAAAATTGTACTTTGAGTTGTATCTCTCAGTCCTACACTTTAACTAACATTGTTGTCTTATAATACCAACAATCTCCACAGACATGATGGGACCTCCTTGTGTTTTTTGCATGGTGTGTGCCAAGATGTGCCAAAAAAAGTACACGTTTGGTTTAATATAATGAAGTAAAACATGTCAAGGACAGACTCACAGCTAACATGGAAAATGTACATGTCACATATTTACGTATATGTCACTCACTTGATTTATTTTTTATGTATGTTGAGTGAGTGTGTGGGCTTTGAAGATCACCGCATGGAAAACTCCTTCACTACTTTACAAGTCATCTCTCTCTCTCTCTCTCTCTCTCTCTCTCTCTCTCTCTCCCTCTCATCATCACATTTTATTATCTCTCTCTCTCTCTCTCTCTCTCTCTCTCTCTCTCTCTCTCTCTCTCTCTCTCTCTCTCTCTCTCTCTCTCCTTCTCGAACACCACTGTGTGGCGTGATGTTGTTTTTCCTTCACTCCTCGGCTGACCCTATCTATCCATCTACCTACCTACCTACCACTCTAACCTCTATCCCTCTTTCCCTCTCTCCCTGTTTGCAGATTCCTGGTGAGTTTCATGGTGGACGCCCGAGGCGGCTCTATGAGAGGCAGTCGCCACAATGGGATGCGCATCATCATCCCGCCCAGGAAGTGCACCGCGCCCACCAGGATCACCTGCCGATTGGCCAAGAGACACAAGCTGGCCACCCCTCCACCAATGGTGGAAGGGGAGGGCTTGGCCAGCAGACTTGTTGAGGTCGGCCCAGCAGGGGCCCAGTTCCTGGGGTAAGACCTGTTTATTTATTTCATATACATGTTTTCATTGAACCACTTCTGTTTTGTATTCTTGTTTATTTGCTTAAATCTCTGTTTGGTGACTTTGATGACTCCTTTATTCTGCATCTTGCCATTCCCATTTCCCCCCCATTTTTGTGAGTGTGTACATGGGTGTGTATGTGTGTGTGCGCGCGTATGTGCGCATGTCTGTGTGTTTAAGTGTATGTGGTGTGTGTGTGGGTGTGTGTGTGTGTGTGTGTGTGTGATTAAATGGAATGAGTTTTATCTGTGTAACGACAGCCCTCCATGACCCAAGATTTCATGTGTTGTTTCAAGTTGGAAAATACATGAGGAGTACCAACACAACCTGAGTACATACTGTATATACCTTACAAATCCAGGGGGATCTGTGAACAGGATCAAAACATTTGTAAAATATGTGATGACGTCAGCCATTTTCTATTATTTTTGTTCATACAGAAAGCAACACAGTTTTGCTGGGGCTAGCACACAAAAGGACTAAATACCGAACCAAATATGAATCTGCAGTCTGTTTTTTTTAGTAACCTGTCGATATAGGGAACTAGTCTCCCGAGAGTCAACCCATTACTACATTGTTAACAAACAAGCAAACACACGTGGGTGGTGTCTAAGGGATGTCTCGAGAGGCAGCGCACTCACCGATGCGGTGTCTATGTGTGTGTGTGTGCGCTGCGTGTGTGTGTGTGTGGTGCGTCTATGGTGGTGTCCTGCGCCACAACATAGCAAACTGCATCTACCCAGAAAGCTGCCAGCCCTTAGTGAAGGCGAGAGCCTGGTTAGTCCAGTTCTCCAGCTGGGACCCAGAGGAACTAGATTCGCTGGGTAGGAACACCACATAGCAACCCCCGCCCCCCCCCTCTTCGCTCCGCTGCTCCTCCCTACCCCCCCCCCCCCCCCCCCCCCCCCCCCAAACCCCCCCCACCCTCCCACCACTCCAACCCCTCTCACTACCGCACCCATTAACAGGCGACATGGCCCTGGTTGAATCACGCAAGATACTGTTATGTTATCCATCCTTCTTGATTTTGTATGTGTTAGGGTTATTGTGTCGCTCCATGTATAGTTAGTTATAACAGTAGTTTTGGGAAGAAAAATCAAAGAAAAACGTGATGGATACACTTGTGTGGCAAAGAAACAACAAAAACAATGGCAGTTTCTTCCTAAAACTACACCCTGAATGGAAGCCATGTAGATTGCGTCTGCCATGTTTTTCCCCCCCCCAAGCTTTCAGTTGGCTTGAGATGTCCCTGAAAGGTTTTGATTGGCTGTCTTGGTGGGCTGGACTGCGCTTGTTGGGCATGAGCCTCTTCCTCCTCAAGCCAAACATCATCCTGCTTTCCCATTTGCCACACACCCATAGACCCCATACCACAGGGAGCTGCTCTGTGATTCGCTGCTGCCAGAGAGGAACAGATATGGGCCTTATTCATTACGCATTCAGTTCCATCACCCTGCTAGTGTTTAGACGCAAGATGGCCGCCAGGTGGATAAGGCCAATAAGAGTCCAGTCAAGGCTTTAGTATAGCCCTCCTCCCTGGGGTCCCTCTAGATGCTGGAGATCACTGAGGGGTATAATACTATTGTACACACGATAAAGACACATACTTCTATACACACGTACAATACCACTCCAATTGTTCAATAGTTGAAAGCAAATAGCAATTTGATTCTGAATCCATTTTTTTGCAGTATCTCTAGCTTTGGCTACTGATTGATGGTTGTGTATTGGTTGTCATGGCGAATCTGTTGTATGATCTAACATTTCCCAGTAATTGGTTGCAAAGAACTGAGGAAATATAATGTGTTTACTCCCATATTGCTGGTCGACTTCATTGTTGTACAACTCATGCCGAGGAAATTCACAACCTCTCATTTGAAAGCCTGCATGTAGGGCTGAAACACACTCAAAACCATAGCTCCAGAATAAGCACTAATAGTGTAACGCAAGATTACTAGGATACCATCATCTTTCGCTGTTTTAGAAACAAAATGTGTTCCTTTGATTCATTAAACATTTACAGTCACACATAGAAGTTGGACTTGTGTTGGATTTGCCAAATTGTTAAATGTTGAATTATGGATCTCATGAATAGAAATGAAAAACAGAGTAGAAGGTGAACCCTTGTGTTGCTCCCATGCCTTCTTTAGTTAAGGGCTGTGCAGCTGGCCTACCCCTGCCTCCCCCCCCTCCCCCCCTCCCCCCCTCCCCCCCCTCCCCCCCCCCCCTCCCTCCCTCCCTCTCCCCCTCCGCCAAGCACTAAGTTTGTCTCGTCAAGCTATGCCATGCAAAACATCCATCCCATTGAACCACAGCAGCACGACCAGCGCTGTCACCAGGAAACGGCACCGCCAGAAACCATCGAAACCATGCCGTTACCATGCCGTTGCCATGCCATTACCATGACGTCCTCTGTACCCGGAAGTGTTTTGAGACCTTGAATTGAGACGATTGGCTGATTGCCTTATTTGGGCATAGCCGGGTGGTTACAAAAGTGGGACAGGGATCCATTATCCACCATAACCTCTTGCATGTGCCGACAAAGAGACTCTGTTGTATTCTCTGATGCTCAATTAATTTTGCATGGATTGGAGACATGTGGGGGGGGGGGGGGGTCATAAAGTGTCTTTCTGTTCAATTCAAGATGTTGTTCTCCCATCAAAAGCCACTGTAAGAGAAATAACATATTTCACTCTTCAGTAATGGCTTGACTTTACCGTCAACACTTTTGAAATATTTTAAATACAGCCTAGAGCCAGCATTGCTCCTCCTTTGTCAAACCTCCACATAACCCCTGGTCCACCCCCTGCTCCAACCCCAGGCCGGTGATCGTGGAGATCCCCCATTTTGGCTCCCTGCGGGGCCAGGAGAGGGAGTTGATCCTGCTGAGGAGCGACAACGGGGAGAGCTGGAAGGAGCACCAGTACGACTGCAAGGCAGAGGAGCTCAACCAGCTGATCAACGGCATGGACGAAGGTAAACACAGTGACCAAGCAACCCTTACAAATTCCACCCCATGGTACACACGGCAATTAAGCAATCGATGAAACAAGTGGGGGGGCTGTTTCAGATTCAGGCTTAATCTTTGTTTTGTCAACCACTCCTTCCAACTCTTTTCACTGCCAAATATTTTTTAAATGAGTTGGTTGAAAGATAATATACTCAGACTGTACTGTATATTTGTTATTTTAATGGTGGGTAGCACTAGGAAGTGGGTGCCTTCCTTAATTCCACCTATCAACTGTTGTCGTGTAGAACTGGACAGCGTTGAGGAGCTGGAGAGGAAGCGAATCTGCCGCATTGTCACCAAGGACTTCCCACAGTACTTTGCTGTGGTGTCACGGATTCGCCAGGAGACCCATCATATGGGACCGGAAGGCGGGTCTCTGCACAGTCGGAGCGTCCCATTGGTCCAGGCGTCCTTCCCCGAGGGTGCACTGACCAAGAAGATCAAAGTTGGACTACAGGTAGGCGGAGGGAAACGTTTATTTTCTTTCTTTCTCACTCTGTCTGTCTCTGTCTCTGTCTCTCTCTCTCTCTCTCTCTCTCTCTCTCTCTCTCTCACGCAACACATGACTCTACGTCCGACTCACCCTCTATGGCTCCTCCCTAGGCCCAGCCGGTGCCCGACGACACAGTGAAGAAGATCCTTGGTAACCGGGCGACCTTCAGCCCCATCGTCACAGTGGAGCCCAGGAGGAGGAAGTTCCACAAGCCCATCACCATGACGATCCCCATCCCGCCCCTCTCAGGGGAGGGGCTTAGCAACGGCTACAAGGGAGACTCCACCCCTTGCCTCCGACTGCTCTGCAGCATTACAGGTTCGTGAAGCACATACATTATTCATTCATTAATAGAAAATCTATTGAAAAAATATTTGTTATAGTATTTTATGAATTAAAATAATAACAAATATATGTAAAAAATATGAATAGTTAAGTACTTATAATAGTTATAATAGTGTATTAAATAAAATAAATGATTATTATTAATTATTATTATTACTTAAATTGTAAAATGAACAAATATTTTTTACATCCTTCTTTCCCAATGAAATACCTACCATTACGCCGCACATCCTATAACACATAATATATTACATAATATAACACATAACATAACACATAACACACATAAATCTATTTTGAGTTCCTGTGTCCAATTATAATGTATACGTTGCCAAACATGACACACAGACCGCCTGCAGGATGTTTTAATGAACGGGTTCTCCACCAGGTGGTACGTCTCCGGCGCAGTGGGAAGACATCACAGGCACCACACCTCTGACCTTCGTCAACGACTGTGTCTCCTTCACCACCAACGTTTCTGCCAGGTTAGATACACCCCCTGTGTGTGTGTGTGTGTGTGTGTGTGTGTGTGTGTGTGTGTGTGGGCTGGTATGCATGGTCGTGTCCAACACTGTGTGACTTTCCATAATTAAACTGTCAAAACTGCCAAAATGTGTGTGTGTGTGTATTTGTGTGTGTCTATGTGACTAAATGTGCATTTGTTTGTGTCTGTCATTGTGTAAACAAGCTGCCAAACCTGCCAAAATCTGTGTGTCTGTATGCTTGTGCATTTTCAATCAACACAATCAACAATTTTTCAAGGGCCCTATTAGCATTACCTGCAAACATTTTAAGTAAAATGGTATGTTAGAAATAGAAGAATAGTCCACAATTTAATTGTCCATAGTAATGAGTCATGAACAGTGTATCCCCAAGTCTCTGCTGTCTACCATGGTCCTCTATACATCTCCCTCTAGGTTCTGGCTAGCCGACTGCCACCAGATCCCCGAGACAGTGGGCCTGGCCACGCAGCTGTACAGAGACCTGATCTGCGTGCCCTACATGGCCAAGTTCGTGGTGTTCGCCAAGATGAACGACCAGGTGGAGTCCCGGCTCAGGTGCTTCTGCATGACGGACGACAAGGTGGACAAGACCCTGGAGCAGCAGGAGAACTTTGAGGAGGTGGCCCGGAGCAAAGACATAGAGGTACGAGAGTGTGTTTCACGCGTGGTCAGTTGTCCAACAAACTATTTCTGTAACGCCAGAAACACCGGTGCTTTTTCACAACCTATTGAACCATAGTTGTGAAATACATGCATGTAATGATGAAAATACATGCATGTAAAAAAATCGATATATATACAGGACAGGTATATCTATTATTTTTTTTATTTTTCAAATGAAAGAATGATTCAGAAAGTTAAATGGACATTTTCATATTGCACCTGTGTCAAAATTACTTCAAATTACTTTACGTCAAAATGTACTAACTTTTAAACTACTTTTAAATCTTTTAAATCCCTTTTCCAATATCTACTTTGTGTTTCACCTTGAATCGGTAGCCACTACTAGTTTGTTGATTTAACTTGTCATATATTTACAATACTAGGTTCTGGAGGGTAGGCCTATCTTTGTGGATTGCTATGGCAACCTGGCGCCTCTGACTAAAGCTGGCCAACAGTTGGTCCTCAACTTCTACGCCTTCAAGGAGAACCGTTTGCCCTTCTGCGTCAAGGTAACGCAGGGTGACATGTAACTGATATTCCTCAGGTTAAGGGTCTAGCTTCATGTCTGTCACTCAACTTCTTATGCTATGGCTATATTACAGTATGTAGGAAAGCTTAATTAGTAATTAGTTTTAAGCACTTCAGATGTTCATTTGAATTAGTTCATTTGAAATTTGAGATTCAACTCAACAACACACACATATTGTTTTTAACATATTTATTGATCTTTTTCGCAAAAAAATGGTGATACATGTTTTGCACAAAATGCACCCTTTTTTGCACAAAGCCACACAGTCAACACAATGTCGTCCAGAACACAGTGTTCAGTTCACATATTAATGCACATGAACAGTTAAAACATAAAATGATTTGTCAATATTTGTCCTTTCAGGAACAGCTTCTATGGTTCTAGGTTAAACAGGTTTATGTTACAACTCTCCATGTCTGCATCTGGCTTGTGCTCATGGCTTATCTCTGCAGAACATAGTACAAGCCGCAATAAAGATAATTATTATTATGATTATATCTAATCGATCCAATACCTTCATAGCTGTAGTAGTAGCAGTAGTAGGAAGCGACATTTGCTTTACTTTGCTATCGCAATCATGTTTCAAAAAATAGTTTTAAGGCTAACATATTAAATACACGTAGCCACCACAAAATCCCAAACAGGCCAACATTTCCTACCATGAAGTACAGAACAAAACACGAGCCGGCTGTGTGTACTGTAGGTGAGAGACAACGGCCAGGAACCCTGTGGTCGCCTCACTTTCCTCAAAGAGTGCAAGAACCCCAAGGGCCTCCCACAAACTGCCGTGTGCAACCTGAACATCACCCTGCCCGCGCTGAAGAAGGTAAGTGCTAGGAGCTACCTCAACTCCATTATCTGTTGTCACCACCACGACCATGCTCACGTCAACGGCAGTTAGCGACATAGGCTAACCCCCCCCCCCTGCCCCAGGAGCTAGAGGGGAGGCGAGAAAATCTTTGGCCAAACTGCCGCCACTGTGTCTTTTATCTGTTTGGAGCTTCTCTCTCAACGTATACTGGTTATTTACACTACAGTGGTTTTAGTTTTGGCTGTTCTAGTATTTTCTATGCAGCTGTCTTCCAAATTGACTTCAATTTGGACATCATGCTTTTGGCTCTTTTGGGGGGGCTTCCCTGCGAAGACCTTTTCTTTGATTCTCTGGCTGGCTTAGTGTGGCTTGTCTTCATTTGGTTGTCTCTGTTCCATTGGTGTCTTCCCCTTTTTTGCTGGCTTTGATGTGGCTTTTCTTTTTTCCTGTTTGTTGCTGCTATCAATCACTCCTTTTTCACACCCTGATGTTTCCTTTTTCCCCTGCTCTCCATTATGTTACTTGCCCCTGTTTCTGCAATGCATCTTGGGAACCAGGAAATGGAATCAGATCCCGAGGATGAGGTAATCCACATGCTTCCCATCATACGCTGCCCTTGCGCTAGATACTCGGATGGTTCATAGGCGGCCCTGCTGTTCTCTCCATAGCCTTATTTTCTTCCCACTGCTATCAGGGCAATATGAGCTTTCTGTGTTCAGAGCAAAAGTTCAGTTGTCCGGCTTTGCATGGTATATCAAAATAAACTTCACCTCTGCTATCCGCGTCAAATGCAATCTATCCCTTGCGATAGAACTAAGTTAGAGTTAAGTAATGTATAAAGAGTTTGATTCTCACTTTGGTAAAGTTTAACCTTTAATATAAATTGTGTGTTATATGATATTACTGTGGTTGTATGTATTAATAATGCTTTATAGGTGCTTTTTATTTACCAAAATGAGTACTAAATATAAAGTAAATATAATTGTGTGATTAATGATCAGCAAAAGCCTTTGTGGACTGAAGATAATCAAGAATTGTTTAGCCTAATTTTGCAGGTAGTTGACAGTAAAATAATACATTTCAAATTATTTAAATTGGTAAGAATCAATTGATGGCTATTTGACCAGAACATAGCCAAGATGGGCGGCCTGGCTCTGAGAGGTGTTTGTGTTGTTATTGTTGCAGAACGAAAAGCCTGAGAGACGCCATACCTTTGCATCCCTAGCCTTACGTAAGCGCTACAGCTATCTGGCCGAGCCTGCACTGAGTGAGTGTGACATTTTCACTAACAAAGCTTTCCGGGAGTCTTTAAAAATTCTAATGAAAACATTGTTTGGAAACTTTTTTAGTAAATCTGCAAGTCGTTTAAGTAACTCTATCGTGATTAATATAAAGATAGTTCTGACCAATTCCTTGTGTAATTAATGCATATTTCTCACCCTAAGTAGCACATTTACTCCACATGCTTGTGTACAACGTTGGATATGGTTTTGCATGGGTTTTGTACGATTCAAGTTTTTTCTGTGCAGTGCCTGCCCACTATGTTGTGTTCTTGAAAGGTTTGGCTTGGTTGTTTTACCACATATGAGTCCAACATATGAACATGTTGCTTTGATTGATCCACATAATGTGAATGTGCATTTGAGAAGAAATCAAAGTAAGATGGTTTTCCTTTTATATCCTGCTTTCCCTTGTGTTTTAAACATTTTATTTACTTTGTTTTTCGGCTTGATGACGCTTGACACGTTTTATTTTTTCGGTTAGATGAAAATGCATGATGAGAGAAGTCACACGTATGGCTCTTTTTATGACTCTTGCACTGCTCGTCACCAAGGGTAGTCGATCCTGTACCATATAATGGACCCAAATACATAGTCTTGGAACTAGCATTTACCCATTATATAGTTTTGTTTTATAAAAGGAACAATGGAATGGCTTCTGTTGCCGATGACTCTATTTGATCAGAGTGTCCAAATTATCTTTGGGGAACCAGCTTTATATCATTTTCAGAGCAAACAGATAAAAGGCACTGTCATAATTAGATTGATATCAGAGCCCATGTGCTAGCTAGTAGCACATCAGAACATAAAGGAGAACAGTCTTTTGTGTTATCTTGTTGTGTTTTGTCTTGCCATTGTTTCTGTTGTCATTTGTTGGTCCTTTCATTGTCCTTTTGACAATATTTGTTTGGCTTCTTATACATTTGTGTTGCTGTCTTGAGAAACAAGTTCAACGTGGATCACATAGAACCAGTCCATTTCACGCTAACATTTCCCATTTCGGCACCTTAAAACTATTGTTCTTACTTTCCTTGATGCCAGGACAACGTCACTGACCAATTCTTCCCTCTCTGGTCTTTTCTCCTTGTCACCTTTTTCTCCCTTCTCCTTTCCCAACATCATTTTCTGTTGCCTTTTTATTACGTATTCTGTTCGCGTTTTGTTCCATTTCTTCCTCGTTATTTTAATTATTCCATTTGAAGAAACCACGGTTGAACGAGGCGCAGCAGCAAGAACAGTGCCTGCTGGTTACCCTCACAAACCTATCTTTCCAACCAGAACTTACCCACCATGGTCGACTGCTCCTATTACCGTCCCTGGTCAAACAAGGCCCGTTGGAATGGGGGGCCCCAGCCCCCATAGCGGTTCACCGGCAGGCTCGCCAGCTTCTTCTCCACTGAAGTCCTCCTGGCCCCTTTCCTCCCCTTGCCCTGCCTCACCAGCTTCCATAAGAACTCTCCTGGGAGCCCCACCACCAGTTCCCTACATGTCTTCCCCAGTTCAATCCTCTAGCGATGTAGCATCCTCCTCCCCCATTAGATCTTATAGAACTATGGCTTCACCCATCAAGACAGTTGTTCAGCAGAGACAGTACCCTGTCCAGGGGTCTGCCAGTCTGGTGTCCTCTGGCAGCCCAAGCAAACCTGCCACAGACCCGTCGTCTATCAAAAGTCTTGCTTCAGCTTACACTTCAAGGACTTCCCCAAAACACTCATTAGCCAATGGCTCCGTGGTAGACAGATCACTGCCCACACATAGTACTCCAACATCACCAAAGACATCTGTGAACATGTACAATTCTAGTCTCCCTTTTAAAACTGTACTTGGTCCCACACATACAACAGAGGCAGGAACAACGTCTCTCACTTCTGCTAAAACCCTCTCTGGCTTGTCTTTAATGCAAAGCTCTGTAGAATCAACGCTAGCATCACATGGAGGGAACTCTTCTATTTCCTCGATCTCCACAAATGGACAGACCACAATTGCCTGCTCTGATTTTTCCACACTGAATGGATCAGTTTCACCTGTAAAATACCCATCGTCTTCCTCCACACCGTCCTCGCCGTCCTCACGCCTTTTCTCAGATAGGACTAGTAGCCTTCAGGACAGAATTCAGGCTACCACCCAAGCAGCAACCTCTAGCGTTAGCGCAGCCATAAACGAAGCCATAAACTCATGCTCTGCATCCGGCTATGGAACTCTCAAATCGCTGTCCTCACAAAGATCTGCAACCACTAGCTCAGCTTATGGCTCCCTTAGATCTGCCAATGCCAGCGTGCCAGTGTCCTCTAGTAGCATGATGGTACCAGTGTATTCCCTGGTCAATGTCTTGCCAGAATCGCCTGTCAAACCAGGACCAGGCTCTCTCAAAATGGCACTGCCAGGTCCTTCACACACGTGCATGCCCTCGTCGTCTTTGTCTTCTTGTGTAACTTCATCTAAAATCAACGCTCAGTTGAAATCCCCTCCGTTCATTACACCGCCAGTCATCCATACGACGGCAGCATCCAACCAGGAGATACTAAGAGATGTCGCTAACATGAAAGAGGATCTGATGCGTATGACAGCTATCCTGCAGACAGACACACACACAGCAGCTAAAACTGTGCAAACATCGCATACTGGCACTCCCAAAGAAACCAGGTTAGAGGACGAGGAGCCATATACTTTAGTGGAAAAGGTAAAGGAGGATTTAGTGAAAGTGAGTGAAATATTACAAACGGATATTTTATCTGAAAGTAAATCCAGGGCCACTAAAAAGAGAGCTTCAGAGGATGAATGGGAGGAATTCTGTAACGGCGAGATTGAGGAAGCACAGAGATGGTCCCTATCAGAGTACAATCCTCCCTTTGACGCAAACACTCAACCTGTCAGGCCCCAGTCTGTGCCAGTCAGAGACTTCGACTTGTCTAGGGTAGTTGATTATCTAGCAAACGATATTGGTGCTAGCTCTTTGTCTAAAATGGCAGAGGTAAAAAGTAGACTTGAGGAGGAGGCAAAAATAGAAGTAGAAGAAAAACAGAAGCGCATTCTGAAACCAGCTATGTCATTACAGGAGCATAAGCTCAAAATGCCTCCTCCGGGTTCTGGTATGCGCACTTCCCCCTCAGAAAAGGACCTTAGTAAACTCGCTGAATCATATCAGGCGGCAGACACTACTTTGGAATCACCCGAGGACTTGTCTCATGAGCAAGATAAGAGCCCTCTGTCAGACAGTGGTTTTGAGACCAGGAGTGAAAAGACGCCTTCTGCACCTCAAAGTGCAGAGAGTACAGGACCTAAACCTCTATTTGCTGATTCCCCCATCCCTCCCTGTGTCACTGAGACCAGAACAGAAGTTGTCCACATCAGGAGCTATGAGCAACCTGACGAGCCTTGTGAACCTTCGTTGATGGAGGAGGCTGCGACGGCTTATCCTAGTATGGAATCAGACATAGCCTCTCCTAGCTCCCTCACAGATAAGGTCAAAGCCCTTCAGGTAAAAATATCAGAGGAGGATTCCATGATGAGCAAAAGCATGTGTCTTAAAGAGGAAACTCACATCACAACCACTACTAGAATGGTCTATCACAAGCCACAGATAGCTGAAGGAGCAGACATGATGGAGGAAACACTGTCTGTTAGAGACATCATGAAGGCTTTTCAGTCTGGTAGAGATCCATCCAAAGAACTAGCAGGCCTTTTTGAACACAAAGCGAGCCAAGATTCTGTCAAAGGAGATGAACTTACTCCACGGTTTCTTGACAAAGACACTAAATCCAAACCTAAGGTGGAGAGGATTATAGAGGTTCATATTGGAAAGGGTCACAGTACGTCGGAGCCGACTGAAGTCATCATCAGAGAGACCAAGAAACATCCAGAGCTCTATGCGTATAAAGGGGATCGTGGTATCAAGGAGCTCAGTGATTATGATGAAGCCCAACAGGAAGAAGAGGAGCTTACTGCTGAAGAATCACTGCCTTCCTTCCTAGAAACCTCTCGTGTGAACACCCCATTGTCACATGAAGAAGACAGCCGCCCAAGCTCTGCTCAACTGGTTGCCGATGACTCGTACAAAGCCCTAAAGCTTTTAAGCCAGCATTCCATAGAATACTGTGATGATGAGCTGTCAGAAATTCGAGGGGAGTCATACAGGTTTGCAGAGAAAATGCTCCTATCAGAGAAACTGGACACCTCTTCACAATCTCACTCTGACACAGATGATTCAGCAATGGTGGCAGACCAAACACATATGCATAGCAGCACAGAGGGTATAAGCCAACAGCAGGGAAGCCCCAAAAAGCAGTTTTCATCCAGGACACCAAAAGAGGGATCTCCTAAATCAGGAAAGTTCTCCTCACACAGAGATGAACAGGCTCAGTTTGATAAAGTGACTGTGCTGCATTATTCAACAGATCAGGGCAGTCCTAAACATGCAGTGTGGATGCGATTTACAGAAGATAAACATGACAGGAGCAGAGACAAGCTTCTTTATGAGGACAGAGTGGACAAGTCTGTAAAGGAAGCAGAGGAAAAACTAAGTGAAGTGTCACAGTTCTTCCGTGACAAAACAGAGAAGCTTAATGTTGAGCTACAGTCCCCTGAGAAAAAACCTATGAGAAGGCAAGGGCAGGGAACTAGATCTGGGCCTAGCTCAACATGCAGTAGTCCTGAGAGAACACAACAGAAACCGAAGGTAGGAGGAGAGGAGTTGAGTAACAGTGATCTCAGGGAGCCATCTTTTAGCAAAATGTTTGATAGCAACACTACAAGTGACAGAAAAGGCTCTAGTTTACCAAGCAGTCCTGAGCGAAGTGTATTTTCTCGCCTCAGTGAGAGTACAGTTAAACAACCTAGTAAGATAAATGAGTCGGCTCCATCATCTCCAGTGTCAGGAAAATCAACGTCGAAGGTCAGCTCTGTGAGAATGAAGTTTGAATCTGAGGCTCAGAAACAAAGTCAGTCTAGTCCAACAAAAATCCCTCCGCCAGTGCAACCGAAACCTTCCGTGAGCAAACTTCCTGTTTATCAGTTTTCAGGAGTAGACAAAACCACCAAAGCATCTGAAGTATCAGGGGACAGTAGCCCACCATTTGTTGAAAACAATAAAGGAGCTGCCAAGGATATCAGTAAAGTTTTGTCCCCAACATCTCCAATCCTAAAACACACAGAAGACAAGCTGTCAAACATTTCAGATGCAGCTCTTAAAAGAAATTTGAGTGAAATAGAAACTGACAAAACTAGATGTAAAGGAAAAGACAATTTTCTTAAACAGGAACTAAAAGAAATTAAAGATAACAAAGGTCTGGTATTTCCAACTGCCACATACGACACTAAAAAGGAAAATTACAGTGAAGCTAAAAAAGACCAACAATACACAAAAGTTGAAACTGTCAACAAAAAGGGTGAGGTTGAAGTATTAAGAAAAGACAACGAAGAACCAGTAAACAAAAATATTAGAAAAAAGACAGAATCTCAAATTCCTATTAGGGCAGCCTCTTTCCCTGTTAATACTGATCTTCAAACTAAACAAACTCTAACTAAACCATCACAGATACCAACATTAGCAAAAACCAAAATAGAGACTGGCCCTGATACAACTCTACCAAAAATGGATGAAAATCTTACTAACAACACATTGGAAATTTTAGATAATTCCCCTAGAGATTCCAACTCAAATAAACTTCCAAGCCCTGGAGAAACCCTAGAAAATATATTTGACCCCCCAATTACTACAACCACAAAAGAGAACTTCAAGGGCATCAAAACACTGCCCGTTTATGTTAATGTCCAGTTAGGCCGTCAAGCAGAAAGAGAGGCTAAGGGAGGGTTCTACACAGTCAAACAGAAATCCGGCATGGCCCTCAGCCCAATAAGCCCTGATGAGGACACCCTAGAACTGGTTTCCTTCATAGACAGCTCTGGGAAAAGTCCCCTCACTCCAGAGACCCCAAGCTCTGAGGAGGTTAGCTATGACCTAACAGCCAGAACCCCGGATGACTTTGGGGATTTTTTGCCAGGGAGCACTAGCCCTATAATGGAGGTTTCTGAGGATTCAGAGGAGGAGGAACAATGTAAATCTAGTTTCTCTTTTAAAGAGGCCTTACCAAGAAAACCAGATAGTAAAAAGGTTGAAGCCAATCAAGCCGATGTCTATAATTATAATCAGGAAGAAATGAAAACTATAGACAATCAGACTAGATTAGAATCTTATTTCAACCAAGAGGATACATCGGACAACGCAAATGAATGTAAGACAGAGCAAGAGCAGCAAACTGTATCTAAAGACAAAGGTGTTGCATATATTGAGTTTCCACCTCCCCCCCCTCTAGATTCAGCCTCTGAACAATCAGATGTTGAGAGGAAAGGTTCAGGTTCCTGTGCCTCTTCAGAAACAGAGACCGAGATGATGGAGGTGAACTTGCAGGAAGAGCATGATAGGTATCTGCTGACTGAGCCAATCATACGCATTCAGCCCCCCACCCCCGTGCTCACAGATGCTGATGAGAGCCAATCAAATCCTGAGGATGACGGGGAAGATGAGTCAATCTTCCAGCCCATACCTTGTAAGAAGTCAACCTTACCTGAAGAGGAGAAGGACAACAAGGGATCTAAACCCAAACGACATGACAAAAATGGAAACAACAAAGAACCCCTTGGTGAAGCAAATGGCTCCAATGGCTCAAAAGGTTCAAACGGCAAAGAAGGAGAAGATTACGATTGTGAACAAAATGGAAATGACCAATCGATAACAGACTGTTCGATAGCCACAACGGCGGAATTCTCTCATGACACAGACGCGACAGAGATAGACTCTCTAGATGGATATGAACTTCAGGATGAGGATGATGGTCTGTGTGAGCAGGCAGACTCAAGGCTATTTGGCCTTCCAGACAGCAGGAGAGACGTCTGGGCAACAGAGTCTTTTAGGTCCTCTGACAGGTCTTTCCCCCCAACCAAACTGGAAGTTATTGAGGAGGAGAAAACTCCAGAGGAATGTTTAAAGATTGACTCTAAAAATGGTTCCCACTCAGGTGGGGAGAAAACCGAAGATGTTTCTAAAGATGGGGATAAAAAGCCAGAGCAAAAACCCTCAGACAAAGAGGGCTTCTCGGATACTTATTTTAGCTATAAACTCGAAGAAGAGTTTAACTCGACATTTAAGACTGTGGCGACCAAAGGGTTGGACTTTGATCCCTGGCCTTGTAAAGGTGAGGAGGACATGGTTGTCGACATGGCAGAGCCGAGGGACAGCAATGACGAGCCAAAGCCTTTTGGACTGGCTGCCGATGACCACTCCCAGGCCACCACGCCAGACACAACCCCCGCCCGAACGCCAACAGACGATAGCACGCCGACGAGCGAGCCAAATCCCTTCCCCTTCCATGAAGGGAAAATGTTTGAGATGACACGCAGTGGTGCAATTGACATGAGCAAGAGGGACATGGTGGAGGAGAGGCTCCAGTTTTTTCAGATTGGTGAGCATCCTTATTCAGCGGGCAGGTACAGGGTAAGGGATTCAGAACCAGATGTGTATGCACAACAGACAGTAGGGAATCAGGTCAACACACAGCATCCCACAGATCTTTTCACATCCCCCCAGGTCTCCATGCAGTCCACCACAGTCCGGTTGGATAGGTCAAATGTAAATGGAGGTAACAACACATGCTCAGAATCAGCCTCGGGCAACGAGTCTAAATTTTCCACCTTTAAAATTGGTCTTAAATCTCCCCCAGATCAAACACCAAATGTAAACCATTCGAGCAGAAGTTCAAACAATCAAACAAGAACTTCTGATCGACCTAATTATATTTCCTCAGGAACCTCAGTAGATAATTATTACTCTGTAGCATCATATTACTCAGAGTCCAGCAATTGTAGACCAGGAATGACTGATGATTATTCTAATAACAGGTCATCAGGCATAGTATATAATAATAATTCAAACTCCCAAGCTCAGTTAGGCACATCAGCACAGAGAGAATATTCAGATTGGACAAGAGAACTCCAAGGCACTTATTACCAAAGTACGGATGTCTTGTCTTCCACATCACTGTATAGCACAACTCCCAATTCAGTGTACAGCAATAACAGTAGCAGCACCCTTCAAACCTCTAGGGGTCGTACTGACAGCCTTGTGTTAAACTTGTTGTCAGAACCCACACCGCAGCAGGTTGATAGGATAGAGGCCGCATTTAGTCGACTAGAAGAGAAAAATCAGGACAGTAAGTTAGCTTCTAACACAGCAATAAGCACAGGACCCAAAGTGTTCGAACAACACATATGCAAGTCCAGACTACCTGTGAGTGAACGTAGCTTAAAACTATGCAATGGCTTTCAACCATTAGGGAAACATAAGCTAAAGGAAGAGGGTGGCAGTCACGATACATGTGTGTATCGAGAACGATTAGACCCTTTTCATGGTATGGATACCAAATCTAGAATCCCAGTTCTGAAAGCAAGGAAACCGTCTTTAACTGATCATAAACGAGTCCGGTCGAAAACTGCATTTAGTGACTGGGGCATTAAAGAAGAAGAGGTTAAAAAACAAAGGGTAAAAAAACAATCCAAGATTGATCCCAAACACAGATCAGGGAAAGACAGATGTAGTGTTACTCAGATTGTAGTAAGGAAGCCTAGCACCAAAGTCTCACAAAATTGGAAACTCAAACCAAACATTAGTTGCCGGGTAGGAAACCCTATTTATCAACCCCTCCCAGTGGAGGCACAGACAAAATTGGAGAGGAAAACACTGGCCAATGAGGACGAGGAGAGCAGCAGCCGCACCGTCAGCACATCCAGAG
>JAOPHQ010006582.1:57500-115000 GCA_030340625.1 Merluccius polli
GCTTGAAAGAATTACATAATTAGATATTATTATTATATAACCGATATGTTATTATGGCATGTTTGCTTAAGCGGTATGGCGAGTGTCTTTTCTTTCTTTTTTCCTCTTGCTCTCTCACTCTTTCTGTCATGAAAATGTACTGTTACTAACGTCCTTAACACAGGCCCAGTGTGAACCGTATCGACCATTATGCCTTCTCTATTTTACTATATGTAGATCTACATAGTTCTACATATCTGCATAATGTGCCTTTTTTATGTATGCCTACAGTTAGGTTTCCATCATTTATCTTTAGCATGAAAATGTGTTTTAGTTTTCCTTTGAAACAGTAATAAGGTTAAGAAAGGCAGCATCCAGCGCGGTAGTTTGACAAGAGTAAGGTACATTTAAATATAGCATGGCTATAGCTTTGTGTCGATTGTGCTGCCTTGTGTGCTGCTGTCAGCTAAGCAGAGAATGATACATTCATACACTTTTAAAAGGGTTGAGACATTTTCACAATTTCGTTTGACTTTAAAAGAGTTACACGTCCAGAAGTCGTTTAATATGTTTTTGTAGTGAAACCCTCTTTTAAAAGTGTCGCGGTTACCGTAGTGTGTTACTGGGTCTGTGTCATGGCTGTTAGCTGTTAGCTGTTAGCTTGTCATCCTTCTGGGATCCTCCAAGCCTCCCTGCCTCCACGCTGCGTCGTCGTAGCGCCTCCTGCTTCGCGGCCAGCAGACTCCCTGCCTCCTCCTCCTCCTCCTCCTCCTCCTCCTCCTCCCGCCTCATCTTTCTCCTGAGCCACTAATTCCTCCGAGCTTCTTCTAATCTCCTAACCCGCCAATGGACACCCTATGGCACATAGCGGAGCAGGAAGACCAGCCGCTGCCGCCGCCGCAACCACCGTCGTCCCCTTCTGCTAATTAGTTTGCTAACGAAGGCTAACTTCGTTGTGCTAGCTCAGCTGCTCGCTAGCGGCTATCTCCCGCAGCTCGTAATATGTAGCCTCCCTGGGGAAATAGACATTTGGACGCTTCGTAGCTACATCTGCTAACACCTCTGGCTACGGCTAACTAACAAGACCCCCGGCGGCTTGGTAATTAGCATGGCTGCCCTCATTGCGTGAGGGATGTCCTCATGTCCAGCTATTGTTTCCCTTTGCGTCTGAGAAACAAAGAGCTAGTGCTATACAGCTGCTATACAGCTCTTTTACATACTTGACTTTTACTATTAACCCCCATTAGCTAATCACCGGCTATATTCCTATAGTGTGATAAGCTAACCCCTTACTCCATGCAGTCCCTGATGACGTTCAACCTCCACCTATGTAACCATTTCATTTCACTAACTGTGCCTTCATCCGTCCGGTATTGCTATGCTTTTGTCCCTCTTGTCCACATCTTGTCTACGAGTTGTCGCTGTGTATTCGGTGTGTCTCCTGTTTGTACCGTATGTCGTGATCTGTGCTGGTCTGTGTGATAGCTCCAACGCCCTCTAGCGTTCCCTTTCAGTCTCCTCGTACCCTCGTCCCCTCGTACCCTCGTCCCCTTTCCACTCTCTTCCTCACACCTCGTTCAATACCCCCCCCCCCCCCCCCCCCTGCCTCCGTCCTCCCCCTCTCCCACCCGGTGTCCCGCCACCTTTTCCTTCCAGATCCCCTCCGTTCCTGAGGTCTCTCTAGATGCATGTTGGTTTTAGATGACACTTCTCGGCTTCTTGTTGTAATGGGTGTCAACACAAGTCAACGCGTTTAAGACAAACGCGTGGAGCAAACGCAATTTTTGTAACATTTTTATTATGATTGACCTCATCCTCGATTTGCCTCATCCTCTGTTTAGAACTACAAAAGGGTAACCTACTGAACCCCACACAAATATAAACTCATGGTTGTCTATTTTGAGAGTGGGTCATTTGACCTCCTAAAAGTGAATATGTTTACAGTAGTGTTCAGGACAGTACAAGAATATCATTTTCCCTTTTTTGGTTCCCAAAGCTGACAGCTGATAGGGGACAAACATAAGAGAGTATGCAAATTTTTGCATATTGCATATGGAGCATATGTGAAGCTTGCAGCCTTGCACTGTATTTCCATCTTTACTGTTTTCCATTTCTCTGTCTACATCTTGTGATAGTATCCTGTGTGTCTACCCAGCAGCACTTGCTCAAAAGTCACACTTTTGGACCCCATCACTTCCTCGCTTGGCAAATCAGGTCACACAAAAACACACGCCGAAGTGTATTTTTGGCGCCGGGTTCAGCCAGTGTGACCTTTGAACGACTGCTCTGAGAACCTGTGCAACGTGTGTGTGTGTGTGTGTGTGTTTTGTGACTGGTGAAGTGTCTCATCTCATCCACCTCGACACTCTGCCCTTCCTCTCCTCCCTCCCTCCCCTCCCTCCCCCCCCCCCCTCGACTAACCCGTCCACCAGGTTATCAGAACATAGCTATGGAGCTGAAGTCTCCCGCGGCGTTGAACTACCAACCCCCGACGCCGCTGCGCTCCGACGACTTCTTCGGCGAGGGGGACCCGAGCGTAGACTCGGACCCCAGCTGGTTCACCACCCCCACCAGGCCTAGCGACCTCCCCCTCCCCCAAACCACCCAGGGCACGCGCAACGGCGAGGCCCTCCCCGCGGTGGCGGGGTCAGAGCCCCCCACCGTGGTGCCGGAGGACACCTCGCTCAGTAGGAAGAGTCAGGGCCAGGAGGAAGGGGCGGCGGTCTCCTGCGAGGGTCCAGATAATGAGAGGCAAGCCTTTGCCGGGAGCGTGGCGCTAGAGGAGCTCGCCCAGGTCTTCCATGAGCAGGAGAGCGCCGAGTCGGCACAGTGCCGCCCCCTAGAGGAGCAGGCAGGGATAGCGGCTCCGGTTGGGGTCCCGGACCTAGACAACGGCAGCGTTGAAAGGAAAGGGGAGTTGGCTAGCGGTGGGAGGGTGGCGGAGAAGGAACAGGTGGAGGAGGAGGAGGAGCAGGAAGAGGATGAGGATGAGATGACCCAGGAGAAGATCCGGAAGCTGCTGGAGGACATCAAGCGAGAAGAGGAGGGAGGCTCGGAGGACGAGGAGATGACGGAGGAGAGGGTGAACGCCATTCTTAACCAAGTACAGCAGGCAGAGAAAGACATGTGTTCAGTTCCAGGCTGGCAGAGCGAGAAGTCTGCCACCTCCAGCCCCGCTGACGCTGACGCTCTCCCACCACAGGATGGCAGGTATAGACCGTTTATGTGCTCCATGTGGTTTTTATTTTACTACCTTATCTGAGGTCACAAATGTCAATATGGTGATCACTTCATTGCCCTTAAACCTCAAATCTATATTATATACTGTATATATATAAATATATCTTATCACTCATCATTGAGTGAGCTATTACTGATAATATAACCCCACCAGCAGTCCTGAACGTCCATCCGGCTCCTCGGACAAGGTCAAGGCTCAGAGGAAGGCTTGTGATGAAGAGGAAGATGGCAGCACAAGCAAGAAGAAGAACAACCGCTCTCAGCACAACATCCAGGTAAGCAGCGCTGCTCCGGGGGGAAAAAGCACAAGTAACAGTAACAAGTTATTTCCATTTTAACTTCAATCTGACACAGACACTTTTTGCAAAAAAAGTGAAAGTAAAGGTTAAAGGAAAACCAAACCCTAAAACAACTTATTTTAGTGTATTACATACAGTAGGAGGTAATAGGCTACCTATCTAGTGTCAGTGTATTACCTACAGTAGGAGGTACTTATCTAGAGTCAGACATTTTCTAATGCGGTGCCCCACTTCAAAAAACCCGAACTATCCCTTTAAGTCACAATAGGATACAATTTTAAACATTTAGCGATTCGTGATTTATTGCCTTTGTTTCAACTACAAATGATGTCCCCAAAGGAAAACTTCCGCACTATCTTGTGGACTGAAAAAACGCAATTGATTTTATTATTCTAGCACCAACGAGTTTAATTTGTATTTTGCAATAAAAGTTCGATACTGGGCGTCCGTGTATCGATTTTTTTCCCCCCACCCCTAGTGATCAGGGACTAGTTTTGGTTTTCCTTTAAAAGGCGCACAAGCGTGGGGGGGGGTATTTTATGGATGGTGTATTGACATGTCCCCGGGTGTCGCGGCGCTGCCTTCATCAGGGAGGAGCTAGGGGTAACGTGTCCAGCTCCGATGAGGAGACCACCGTCACCACCAAGGTGTACCGCAGGAGGGTTATCCTCAAGGTACTCTGGCCTGCCCTGCTCTGGCTACAGTGTTCACTAGCACACAGGGAGGGACCCTGTGGGCCCCTGGTGTGTGTCGCAGAGAGTGTGTGTGTGTGTGTGTGTGTGTGTGTGTGTGTGTGTGCTTGTGTGTGTGTGTGTGTGTGTGTGTGTGTGTGTGTGTGTGTGTGTGTGTGTGTGTGTGTGTGCTTGTGTGTGTGTGTGTGTGTGTGTGTGTGTGTGTGTGTGTGTGTGTGTGTGTGTGTGTGTGTGTGTGCGGGTGGGTGGGTGTGTGTGTGTGTGTGTGTGCTTGTGTGTGTGTGTGCGGGTGGGTGGGTGTGTGCATGCGTGAATGTTAGATTGATAATATCTGCGTAATTATAGTGCAAGAGCCTGGGTGTGTTTGAAAGGAATTGGATTGTAAAGGGGTGGCATGGGGCATGTGTAGTTTGTGTTGCATTTATGGAGGGATGTCCCTGTCAACAGATGTGTGTGCGTGTGTGTGTGTGTGTGTGTTTGTTTATGTGTCTGCCCCTTTTGGGTTGGTGTATACGTGCAGCCTTGCTCTAGCTCGCTAGCTAGCATGAAGCTAATGCTGCTCACTGTTTCGCAGTGTGAGCGATGCTAATGCCTGCGTAGCCGTACCCTGCTGCTTGTTGTGAGCCAAAAAAATGGCTAGCTGGTTAGCCAAATACTTAGCAAACTGGCTAACCTGTGTCACCGCGCAGACAGAAAAAAAATTAACATTATTTAAAAGTTTTTTTTTTTTTAAAGATACAGGCATGAAAATCAAAGGTGTGTGCAAAGTTCTTGAAATGAAGATGAAGGTGTGAATGCCTATTTATACACACCGTGTATTTATTTGTGTTTCGGTTTGTTTTGTGCTCTGAAATTGTGCAGCCAAAAGACTGGACTTTGTATTCAAACGGTCTGCGTGTCATTTTCCCAGCTACCAGTATAAACCTGAGATTAAGCTTTAAATGTCATAGTGTGTGCTTCTGCGGGCTTCGGTTTTGAGTGCTGTATTTAGAGGTCACTTTGAAGACCCAGCCTGCGTGTAGGATATAGGACAGATATGTAGTCAACAACACTCGTTTTCTAGTTCTCCTCAAAGTAGTTTTTCGATACTCCTCCCGAAAGTAAAACTGTAATATATGATCACATTAAAGACAGGCAAAAGACTACGAAGTAATGTTTGGCTACGGTGCTCACGGTCTAACATTGAGGCTCTGAGTGACTGAGCGCAAATGTCGACGGGGTGAGCAGCACCGCCATTCTGGTCACGGCACGCAGGCTGGCGTCTCGAACCGGCGATGTCACTTTTGTTTCATTTATTTTTTTAATTTCTCATCCCATCCATACATCCTTCGCCCTCCCGCCACCCTGCTGCTGACCCAGGGGGAACAGGCCAGAAACATTCCCGGAGAGTCTGTGACCGAGGAGCAGTTCATAGACGACGATGGAAACCTGGTCACCAGAAAAGTAACTGCCCCCCCCCCACCCCCCTCCATCTCTCTCATCCATCACTCTTCTTCTTCCTCTTTCCCTCCTCTTCCCTCCTCACACCTCACAGCTACCTTTAAGCGTCACACCGTGCACAACATACAAACCCCAGGCGACAGTCGAAGCCCTTATAACGGCCTGTGTGCGAATGTATACTGTATGCACTTCTCCGAAGAGGGAAGTGTGCTCCACTGCAGCTTCATTTCGTAGTTGAAAAAAACATAAACACATGTATACAGATGAGACAGATTTATAGTAGCCGTAATGACACTCCTAGCCCTCTCACTACGAGCAGGCGGGAGGCATTTATAGCCGAGTGGCTGTCGGTTGTCACATCGCCTTGGCAACGCGCCATAGCCGTAATGCATACCGGTCTGTGCGGTAGTAAATCTCTTTGAGGAGAAAACTTTGACGAAGGGATATACTATCATGATCATAAATAATAATATAATAAATATAGAATTTGACGCGTGCGAGACACGCAACCACACTTTTCCCCACTTCCTACTTGTGTTGACCCCTCTGTATTGCCTTTGATTTGACAATTCTGTCCATTAGCCCGTCCTTAAACTGCCCTGTCCCCCCACTGACGCCATGCCTCCATAACACCCCCTACAGGTGATCAGGAAGGTGGTGCGGCGCGTGGTCACCTCCCAGGAGAGGAAAGGGGAGGGAGGTGCTGCTGACGCAGTAGCTGGTGGTGATGGTGCCGCCGGTGGTAGTGGTGGTGGTGGTGGTGGTGGTGGTGGTGGTTGTGTAGCCACGGGTGAAGAAGCAGCAGCAGCAGCAGCAGCCAGCTCCTCAGCAGGAGGGAAGGGCAGGAAGAGAGGCAAGCGATCGCGTCAGGGCCCCAAGGCAGAGAGTCCCGACGAGGAGCCCCGGAAAGACAGCCCCGCAAGCGTCGAGGGCCGGAGGGCCCCGAAGGGAAAGGTTGGCGAGAGAGAGGCCCCGCGAAAAAAGAAAGAAAAACAACACTCCTGCCTGTCCGCTTCGTGAGGGAAAGCTGTAGCTGGCTACCCTGGCGGACCTAGATTTTAGATCCACCTGATCCTGGTTTCCCTGAAATGAAATCGTGAGGACAATAACAATCAAGTACCGTAAAGATTAACCAAACACTCCAGCACCACAGCGACAGCCCCACACATAGGTTGTTGTTTCTGTGGCACTAATTGGTGCCCAGCGATTGGTTGGGTCCCATATGCCATGTGGGGCTGTTCCTGAGCTTTAGATTAAAGTGGAGAAGTCATTTTGGGGAAACAGGTGTTGGTCTGTGTTGATCCACAAATAGAAAGAATCGGTGTGTGTGTGTGTGTGTGTGTGTGTGTAATGCTGTATTGCAGTGGTGTGGTTCAGACCTCGAGTGTGTGGTTTTTGGTTTCATCTTTAATACTAGTGCCTGTTTTCAGAAAGAACATTAATCTGAAAGTAGAACTAGAAATATATGCACCCCAGTTTGCTGATTGGTCTTGACACTGCAATGGCTAATATAGAAAACAACAAAAATCTAACCTTTCTCCTCTTTTATAACTCAATTCTTCTTTCCAGCATGTCTTTAATTGGTTGCAACAGTGTGAACTGTGAATGTTTTCTTCCAAATCAAATAATTAAAAAATCCCACAACTTTTTCAGCATGTATCCGGTTGCCTCCTGATGTAGCTGAAATGAATAGTTTCTACATGTTTATGCTTTTTTAAACCCACGTAACACTATGTTAACGGTTTTCCATCCTCTCCATCTTTTTACTTCTTCTTTCTATCTCTCTCTCTCTCTCTCTCTCTCAAACAGGGGCGGAAAAAGGAGAAGGGTCAATCTTAACTGCTGAATCTCACTTGGTACGTAAGCCTGAGCGCCGGACAAATGACAGCTCCAGATTGTTTTTCAACTAGATAGTATTAAAAATGCAACACACAAAGCATAAACAGCACACTGGGCCAGGCTTTGGCACAGGGTCGGCTCCTGTTCCTCTGTGTTTGTGTTTATATGTAATGAATGCATTCATATATGTAATACTTAACCACACCTTTTGTCCTCCAGGTCCATGGACACCTACCTGCGACATCGCTAACCCTGGAAGGGAACGTTTGACTGGAATCCCTCGGAGACAAACACAAACTAAAAAGAGGGGACATTTGACTTAATACGCATGGTTTTCAGCGAGACGTAAAAACACAAACGAAAGAAAACAAAGAGAAAGAATCAATTTTCTGAGTTCGCATGAGCATGTCACCACCAAACTCACTTCCTGTCCGAACTGCTAATGAAACCCACGGAGACCCGCCGAGGTGAGCCCGAATCGGACGATCACTTGACACACACACACACACACACACACACACACACACACACACACACACATATACACATATACACGAAACACACACGGAAGGAGCGAGATCGTGACCATAGCCAGGCTCCGGTTGGACGGTACCTGCGACCAAAGACAGCACAAAATAAATGGGAGGGGGTGGGGGGGGGGAATGTACATTGTTGACAGATCAAAAAAAGAGAAATCACTCTCAGACACTCGCCTTATATATTTTTTTCTCCTGGACCCCGGGTATTCGGGTCATCAACATGTGGATCTTTTTTTACAAAAAAAAAACGAAAATTAAAATAGATCATGAAATGGGTGATTTTGTTGTATATATATATAAATGACACTGTTAAAAAAAAAAAAAAGAATAACAAGGAGAAAAAAAAAAACAGTAGCGTCACAGATTGTTTATGCACTGGTCGACGGGACGCTTCGCTCGAAAAGGCCACCACTGTTTTCCACACTAGCTGCGAGCTCACGAGTGCATAACCATCACCAAGTCCTTCCGGGAATGAATACAAAGGAAAATAATGGCTGCGTGTAAATGAGAAACAAACGTACAAAACAAACAAAAACAAAAAAAACAAGCTTGATTTTAACCGAGGATTTGATTTCTCTTCCTTGCTACTCTTATAAACTATTTCTGAAACATTCTGTGTCTTCACAGTACTAACAATTTGATGCATGGCATTTCACCGTTTATTTTTGTTCTCTTCCGATGCAAAAGCACTGTATTACGGTAGCCACGAGTTTGGTGGTACTTTTTTCCGGTCTCGTGTGTGAGCACTCATAACTCGACGCATTTGTCTTTTCTGACTTGTTTTTAGTTTCCTTTTTATTTTCCTTATTTTTTTTTTTTACAACAATGAATTGACACACACTTGCTCAACAATTGAGTGGCCAGAATTCAAAGCTTCAATGTTATGCTTACGAAAAAGGTACTTTCAGTGTGCTGTTTATGCCTCTGCAACTAAGAAACTAAGTAAAGGAAAATATTTTACCCATAATTAACCCGAATGCATTTTTTAGACTGGCTCAACATGTGGAGTTACCGACTGCTACTAGCCCCATGCCTGTAACAGCATTTATGGAGTCGCCGTTTAATATGTAAACCATCACGTGTACTAGAAATGTAAGTTTAGGCTTATATGGGTATGCCGTGGTTATGAAATGGGACTGTTTTTAGGTGACTTTAAATTTGTATTTAATCGGCTGCTGTTTGCACAAGAAATGAGAATCTGTTGATTTGTTGTTTTATTTTTCACCCCTGGCCAAGCTCGGATAAGTTTTATTGATGGATTAAAATGGATAAAGTATATCTCGGTCACCAAGGGATGAAGATTGGGATTTTCTGTTCCTGTGTAAATCAGTGTTGAGTCTGTTTTCATATAAAGCCACTCTAACAAGTATCAATTGTTGATGACTGGTACCACCGTGTATGAAGAACCAACATAGCCTACACTGGATGACCCAAGTAATTATTTAAACAGAAAATAAATTGTGTTTACCGGAATAGGTCTGCAACTCGATATGTCTCTCTTTTTCTGCTCACCAATCTGATAAATATTGTCCAGTGTGACGTGTGAATTACACAAAGCAATGACCAATGAACTTAACATATGCACAGATTGTGCGCGCGCTTAAACAGTTACATATTTACTCTTTCTTAACTCCTGTATCGCAGTTTAATTTGATTCTGTTATTAATTCAGAGGGTGAGTTGACGGCGCCTCATGAGCGACATCTGGTGGCCTGGCTGTGTCATGAGCTTCAGAGGGCATAGGACCATACATCTATATATTTCACCTGCCCCGGAGACTTTCATCTGCTATAGATGTGTAAAATACCTCCTTCAAGGGAGAAAACACCCAGACATTTTAGGCCTAGTCCAACCAACCAATCACCTCTGACAAAAAGATAATTTAAATTTAAATTTCCAACCCCTGTTCACAAATTGTGTTCCCCTCCGCTGTGTCTGTCCATTCGTGTGTTAACCTCTAGTGCTGTAGGCCATATGCTCTGGGATTATTATCTTAAGTCCACACATTTCTCAGAAAGGGCAATTTGGAGAGAAATAGGAAGGGCAGTGTTTGATAATTACATAATGTGTCAATACTGGCCACATGAAGCGTCATTGGAAGTTATACTTCTTAGTATTTTGTCATCCGTATCTGTCTTTTCCAGGATGTTGTCCACATGCGAAAACAACGCCATGCTGTCAAACATTGAATGTCCAGCTAGGGAAGCCAAGCCAGAAGTACACTTTGTACGGTCATATGGGGATTCAATCTGTCCCCATTGTATGTGAACCCTAAAGGCCATGGCTGCAACGCTCCGAGTTAATCATTATATATGACAACCACCTTGATTATTATGTGTTCTTATATATTTTAAAAAAAGCTTACACTTGATCATGTTAATGTCATGTTAATGTCTCTTGTTGTGTGGGTTCATTGTGGGACCATTTCTCTGATTTAAAGAAAACAATGCTGACAGTCAGTGAGTGGGACAGCATGACCGAGACGTGATACATTTTGAAGATGTTTATTTAAAAAAAAAAATCAACAAAGTTAAAAAAAAATTACTTCCTGGTGAAACAAAATAATACTTAAAAGCACGACAACAAAGCTGAGATAAAAACAAAAATAGTCCTAAAAATATAATTATTTTTTTTACAATGTGGTTTAAGTACAGTGACATGTATATATATATACCCTGTGGTGCTTCACACAACCTCTCTCCAAGACTTGGCACGGCTTCTTGAACTACCATATTCTACAACATTGTTTCACCAGTTTGTGTGCGGGTCATTTTTCCCATGGTGCCTCTGGGGGCACTGTGAACTTGTGCTTGCACAAAAAAAAAAAAACACTTTCCACAGTGACAGTCCCAGACGAAACCGACGGCGACGGCTTCGTGAGTAACGACGCACCAGCACCAACGAAGGTGCAGTCGTGATTCATGGGGTGGGGGGGGGGGGTGGGGGGTCATGTGGTGTCATTATCGAATTCCCCTTAGTCTCTTGTGTGCGGGTTCGTCGTCGGGGTCGGGCTCACAACCCCTTCTTGTTCTGCAGGCCCAGGGCGCCGTTCACGCAGTACGGCACGATGCTGACGGCGGCCAGCGGCACGGTGGCGCTCTTGCAGAACGACAGCAGGTAGAAGAGCGCCGCCGTGTGCGTGGGCGGCTTGAAGGAGTCGAACAGGTGCAGCAGGAGCAGCGAGCCCACGATGCAGCCGGCCTTCGCCGCCGCGCCGGTGCTCTTCTTGCTCTCCGTGTAGAGGGGCGAGTGGAGGCCCAGGCCCAGGCCGAACAGGGTGCCCATGTTGCGCAGGAGGCTGGCGAAGGGCGTGGAGTCCAGGTGGACCCACTCGGGCCTCACGCACCACTTCTGGGCTTTCTCTAGGGTCCACAGCAGGTCCACGCCCACGGCCTTGAGGAGCAAGTAGAAGCCCACGGCGAAGGAGGTCAGGAACAGGGTGGTGCACAGGTACTGCTTCATGCTGGCGCCGTAGATCCACTGGATCCTGTCGAAGGCCTCCGCCACGATCATGCCTGTGTACGGGATTGAGGAGTTTGCGTTAACGACGCTGCTCAGAGTGGGATGACGCGAATCTAAACGATATTAAGTCAGATGATTTTGATGTGAGATGTGTTTTCCCGACCAAACTCAAAAGGTTCTGTGGTCTAACCTGAAAGGACCCCGGCGATGACCTGGTGTGGGAAGTGTGCAGCGATGAAGACCCTGGAGAGACAGACGCACACCTGGACGGCCCAGAACACTGTCCACAGAATGGCCTTCAGGTACCTGTCAAAAGGTCAAAGAAAAACGGTTCAGTTTCAGGTTCTGTTTGGCATCCACGTCGATGAACCTATTGCCATACGCCTCTACAATGTAATTATAAAGTTATACATTAAAAACGCAAAGATAATCGCAGTGTGGACATCATGGTTGATCTTAATCTATCTGACCTTTGCCACCGGTGCTCCAGGGACAGAACAAGCAAGAAAAACAACCTTTTTTTTTTAACGGCAATACAACAACAACTCCGGTTGTCTTTTTCCACCGTCTTATCAATGGACGTCAAAACAACTCCTACCCCTTGTACCTATTTCCTCTCAGAGCGCCAGGGTTTCAGCTTCCAGCGGTCAATCATCAACCACGAGAGAGATACGCGCTCGCCGGCTACATCGATCAGCAATGAAGATTGAAAACGGAAAAATAAATAAAACACAATACCAAGAACTACAAGTACAACTCACCAGCCTTGGTCATTGGACTTGCTGTTGCCGTGTTTCTTCTTGCGGGCCGTGAGGGTCAGTATGGACGTCACTAAGGTGTAGTAGATGCCTGCAGCCCCCATGGCGTGACCAGAGGGGCTTCCTATAGAAACGCACGCCATTAACACACACACACACACACACACACACACGTAAACCCACTGTGATCGCCTGGTCGTCTCAAATCAGATATCAGTGTTTTATTTATTGAATGCACAGTATAACACCGGGTCATTCAACGGGACAGTGACATTCTCGCGACTAGGCAAGGGTCGACTACGTGAGGAACAAAAAAGGATGAAACATGAAATAATGGAAATAGAAAAAGCTATTCTCCGTGTGACTACAGCGCACCGGAAGCCATGTAAGAATCGTCCCAAGATATTGTTGAACCAAGTCAGGCCTCGGCGAAATGGGAGAAGAAAAGACACTTTTTTATATTTTTAAGTTTACAAATGTATTCTTTTTTTTTTTTTTGTAAATTTACATCCTAGATCTTCTAGATCAGGGGTGTCAAACGTACGGCCCGCGGGCCAGAACCGGCCCGCCAAAGGGTCCAATCCGGCCCACTGGATGACTTTGCAAAGTGTGAAAATTGCAGAAAACCATTCATTTTTATTTTTAAATGGTTTGTAAGGCAGGGGATAACTCAACCTCTTCCTCAATAGCTTCCACTTTAGTTGGTGTGGTGATGCCAGCATTAGTACACAGGACTGGAAATGTATGGAAAATTAAAATAATTTCTAGATCTCGACAAGTTGTTCAAATCATAAAGAAGTAAAATACAGAACGCAGTTGCATTATACAGTAAGTAACTTAATTAACTATGTTTTGTGCCTTTGTAGAGCCACTGTGATCTGTAAATTGTAATGCACATGTAATGACAGTAGACTGATTGAATGTGAAAAAACCAAGACATGAAACATGCAATTGCACTTATTTTTCTTAAGACATCTCAGGACGTTTTCAAAATGTACTTGTTCTATTGACACTAAAAGAAATGGATATGAATAACCTATAAATAACAACACCTCCACATGTTTCAAGTTTTACTGGTCTGGCCCACTTGAGATCAAATTGGGCTGTGTGGCCCATGAACTACCATGAGTTTGACACCCCTGTTCTAGATGAATCATACAATGACCTAATTTAAATGCCTCCCTATCAGTCAGCGATTGTTCATCAAATATTGCTAGGGCTGGGGCCATGGTGGGGGTGGGGGGGGGGTGGGGGGGGGTCATCATTTTGGTGACCAAGATCTATTGAAGGATTTTACCTGGTCCGGTCTCACAGGTCATGGGGTACTGCTCGATGTGGGGGGCCACCGTGTTCTCATAGTAAGCTGCTTCATGCACCCACCAGTACGGCCTCTCGCCAAACAGGATCCTTTAGAGGAAAACACACAACGGTTTAAGAGTCTAAATAAGACATCCCATCTGTCCTTGTGAAAGAGGACAGTCTCTATACATGTTTCTTATAAATTGATCCAAGTGTATGAAATAAATGCTCTACAGCTCCATGTTATTTCAACAATTCTCACCAAAAAAAAGACCCCCTTTTTTCTTTCAATAATAAAAAAACAAAAAATACAATCTGAATTCACAATCCTGAAATAATTGTCGTCTGGCTCGGTAACAGTCAGACTCACCACTTGAACACCAGGTTCAGCCAGTCTCCGATCACGGCCACCCAGATCAGCTTGATGCCCACCGACGGCCGCAGGTGGAACCACAGGGGGAAGAATATGAAGAAGGTGTTCCGCAGGTCCGCGGCCCAGGACACCCACAGGAACAGACCCTGGGCCTCCTTGTAGTTGGTCTGCAGGTAGTGGGTGCTGCTCACCCCGAAGCCCTGCAGGGCGTCCATCGCGGCGCTCAGCATCTCGACTAGTGCTCCCCGGTGGTCAGATGGAAAGAGCGAGAGAGAGAGAGAGAGAGAGAGAGAGCAAGGCGAGAGATGGGAATAGGGGATGGGGGGCAGATGGTTGTGGTGGTGGTGGTGGTGTTGATCAGGGAACTGTTGTGTGTTGTCAAAATGAGATAGCATGCAGGAATGTTGGAGGGTGGCCGCTCGCTGGTTGTTTATATACCGGAGGGACCCACCACTCGGACGCATGCAGGCCCTGATCTTTGGACCTTGCACGTGTCATAAAATACTGTGAGTTAGTGGTGGGTGGGAAGTGCTGTTCTGCCTGCTCTGCATCAGGTCACCAGGATGATACACGGCGATACACGGGGAGGGGGGGGGGTGGTACAAAATGTGAATCGATTGAATTAATGTTCGCCAACTGTTCGACTGCCGCGTCCCAAATCGACTCGTGGAGTGTTTTTGCGAGGAGTGTTTTCGCTGTAGCCCATTTCAAGGAAGCTTTTTAGAAAGATGTTTTATATACATTTTGAACGGGAACATTTATCAATGCCTTTAATCTAAAAAAAACAACTCATCAGGTAATGATCTCTTACATAACTCGTTTTGAATGATATGGTAAAGGGAAAAAAAATACACAAAAAAACATGACCACCTGCATGTCGGGTTGCATAAGGGGGTCAATGATTGGCTATGGGCTGCGCATGAGGCTGGCCGGATTATGAAACACGGGGCAACCCTCGCAGCCAACCTCATGTGTTATCATGTTTCGAGGAAACTCTGGTAGTTTTCTACGACGAGACGGGTGTCGTTTCTTACCGCGGGGTCACAAGGTCAGGTCAGAAAGAGGAAAAACAAGCTATCCTTTTTTTTCCCCCAGGTGTCAGTGGGACGGACAAGGTATATACTATATTTGGAAACAACATGCGTGCATTTTATAAATATGACCCGTTATCCTGAAAATCGATGTTGTGTAGGGGAAATATGATTATTTGCAGAAGGGACATCAATGTCCTGATAGCTGTAAAGGTTAGGAAACCTCTCTGGGGTATACTGTCACTCCAGACAAACAAATTCACCAGCCTTGAGTAAAGTCCATTGGGTATCACACACGCAAGTATGCATGCACCTTCATGCATGCATGGTTTCACACACGCACACAAACACACACACACACACACGGATGAACAATATGTACACACGCATACACTCACACACATACATGCACACGTGCACACACACACACAGAAAAAAAAAAAAGATGTACACACAGACAGACACACACACACGAACAAACAATAATATGCACGCACACACACACAAACAGGGGCTTATCTGACAGCTTGTTTGTTGTCCGCCCTTTTGATCAAAAAAACACCAACCGTCTCCCCCAAAGGAGTCCCACAGCTCAGATCCCAGTCCCGTCGGGGTAAAGGCCTACCAGGTATAGAGGCTCACTCCATACTCACTCGCTCTGTGATATCCATGGATCTTTTCCACAGTTGGGGCGTGCAGCTGGCGGTCCACCTGCAGACCAAGCACAGCCAAAGCGAGGGCTGGTTCAACCTGGCGTCCGCGGTGGCGGATCTGCACACCGCCTACTTCTGGCTGTTCCCCGTCTGCTTCCACCTGCGCAGGGACCTCGGCCTCAGGCTCATCTGGGTGGCTGTCCTCGGCGACTGGCTGAACTTGGTTCTCAAATGGTGAGTGGGTTAGGACTGAACATGAATCAACAACTCTTGGATTTCAACGACATTTTAGTTTGAGGATTCGGGACTTCTAGGACAGGCCATGTTCAATGTGAAAGAGAGAAAGCGACGTTGGTTTAGAGCAACTAAACCAACTCATGCTGACATTTTTGGGTTATTATTCCCATGATGCATTGTAAGTGTTTTTTTTAATTTTGTATAAGGTCAGGGGTAGTCTCACAAGTCAGACTTTCGATTAATATCGTAAGTCTGATGGCAGACGAGCTCCTATCCGGGAGGAGCTGGGCGTTTCACTTTCTTTCGCTCACATTCGTTTCGACCAATCATGTTGGCTGGAGGTGTGTGTGTGTGTGTTTTGAACGGCAGGGTTCTCTTTGGAGAGAGGCCCTACTGGTGGGTTCATGAGACAAACTTCTATGGAAAAGGACCTGTCCCACTTCTGAAGCAGTTCCCCATCACATGCGAGACTGGACCAGGTATCCTACTGGGTCAATGTCTCTTTCTTTTTTTACTGAGAGTAATATTTTGACATGGCTGCTTCAACGGGATAAGTGGGATCAAGTAGATGATTTCACATGCGTCAATATCGCCACACTTCACTACATCACTGTCCCTGTTGTGTTCTGTAGTGTTAAGCATGTTTTTTTCTGAATATGGTTTCATTATCAATTCATGAATGAGTTATAAAACTCTTTGGTACCTTAGACCTATTCTTATCTGCACCAATGGAATTCATTGATAATACGCTCTCTCTAATCTGTCTCTAATCTGTCAATCGGAGCTTGTGACTACTACTACTATGGATCAAACTGTGTGGCCAAAGTGGTTGGTTGTGATTAGGCAATACTGCATACTTGCTTGAAAGATTTCCAAGACTTTCTCCAAAAGATTTGATTTTATCCAAAGTGACTTACAGTGAATTCAGATATATGTGAGTAGGGAGCAGATACGGGGATGGACCCCAAACCCTTTCATCTGGGAGTCGAACACCATAACCACCACCACACTATCCTGCCCCCTTTCCTCGCAGGGAGCCCCTCGGGCCATGCGATGGGGGCTGCAGGGGTCTGGTACCTGGTGGTCACAACTCTCATCTCCGTTGCAGTGGAGAAAAGATGTCCTCCTCTTCTACATAGGTGGGCCTGGACTCAGAAAAGACACAGATTTTGTTTTATTAGTCATTCAAAACGACTAACATTTAGATACAGGTTGGAGCAGCCAGGTAGGGGTTAGTTATCTTGCTCAAGGCTTAAAGGTCCCCTATTTTACCACCGATGTTGATTAGCCATTACATGCCATGTAAAAAAACACCCTCTAGTGACATCACACATGGGAGTGTCCACCCAGATGTGTGATGGATAGACCAGCACCAGCTTACCCAGTGGACTGAACCAACTTGTAGGCTGATCTATCTATCATATATCTGGGTGGACACTCCCATGTGTGATGTCACAAGAGGGTAGATTTTGAAATGGCTTGTAATGGCTAATCAACATCACACTTAAAATGGTGTGATGGTAAAATATTGGACCTTTAATTCTTTACAAGTGAAATTGGGATTCAAACCCCAGAATCCTATGGCTGGGATTAGCCCAACACTAATCCCAAACATTTCAAGACTTTCTTTATTATACTCAAAATAAGTTTCTGTATATGTGAAATATGGGGGAGGGCTATTCTGGCATAATGAGGGCTAGGGTGCTTACGATCAAACCACCTGGTAAGCACCATTTTCCTCTCTCTCTCTCTCTCTCTCTCTCTCTCTCTCTCTCTCTCTCTCTCTCTCTCTCTCTCTCAGATTCCTGCAGCTAGTTCTTTGGATGCTGACGACTGTATTCATACTGCTGGTGTGCATGTCCAGAGTCTACATGGCTGCCCACTTCCCACACCAGGTCTTTGCTGGAGTCATCGCAGGTTAATCAAGTTGCTATAATACTTGTATAGTATTAGTACTCGTATTGGTATTAGTACTAACATGATTGGCCTTCGCAATTCAAATAAAATGAGTGTTGTGCCTACTGGGCCCTCTAATCGGTCTCTGTGAAAGGCGTGCTCGTGGCCAAGAGTCTCTCCAAGGTGCAGGGGATCTGCGGCGCCAGCATGAAGCAGTACCTGTGCACCACCCTGTTCCTGACCTCCTTCGCCGTGGGCTTCTACCTGCTCCTCAAGGCCGTGGGCGTGGACCTGCTGTGGACGCTGGAGAAAGCCCAGAAGTGGTGCGTGAGGCCCGAGTGGGTCCACCTGGACTCCACGCCCTTCGCCAGCCTCCTGCGCAACATGGGCACCCTGTTCGGCCTGGGCCTGGGCCTCCACTCGCCCCTCTACACGGAGGACCAGAAGAAGTATGGCGGGAGTGCGGCTTTCAAGGCGGGATGTATCGCTGTCTCCGTAGCGCTGCTGCAGCTGCTGGATGGACAGACGGTGTCTTCCCATAACCCGGCCCTCTTCTACGCATTGTCCTTCGGTAAGAGCGCCGCGGCTCTCTTCATCCCCACTGCGTTAGTACCAGGAGCTCTCAGTCGGCTGTTTCCAGGGGAGAAAGCTGATAGGAAAGTGTGAATAAAAGGATGCCTACAGGTAGGCCTACACCGCGGACATTGGGGGTTCAAACCAGCAACTTTTCGGCTATTCTTCAAAAATTTGCAGCAGTACATGTGTAGGATTTGGGATTAATGGGATTTTGGAATTACACCAGAGTTGATAAGTAAATTGTTAGTAAGTAGAATGTCCAATGTGTTTTACTGTTACAGCCTCTATAGAGAAGATCCATGTATTCTTAAACCCTGATCTATGCATTTGTTTGTGTCTCTATTTTGTTTCTTTCCCTCTCTGTGTAAAGTCTCTTTGTATTTAGGGGGCCAAGCACAAAGTGCGAGGCACCCTATTGTAATTGTTAGTTTTATTATTATTCCGACAAAAACACCAGTCCAGTTGCTTTTTATGACACTTTCCACAATGGTAGACGGTGACTAAAGAAGGCCAGATAACAAAATGTACATGTTTTGGCCCAAAAGTGGCGCTATAGCAACCGTCTGAAAATGCAAACTTTTAACAAGCAGATCTCTTGACCATTTGACCTACAGTCATGAAACTTTGTACACCTGTGTATCTCCTGATGATGAACAAATTTGCCTCTAAAACCCATAATTTCTGCCTGTTTTTCTTTTTGAATTTTGAATTTTGTGAAAAGCACTAAAAATCCCTAAGGATCCTAGATTTTTAGACGTAGGTGCACATCTTTTGGTACATACCATCTGCTGACCGATATCTTTCATTTGATGATAAAGGAAGTCTGCACAGTAAAAAAAACAAAGCCACTAGGAGCCAATGAAAATGGAAAGGGCATGGTTTAAAAAGGTGTTTATACATAATTGCTTATATCGACATCAAGATGGACTCTGATGATTTTGAATCTAATATAAAAGTTGTTCAGGACAAAATTCTGAACAAGATGATGCCAGGTTTGTGTCAATCAGGGTGTGGCATCACAATGGGCGTCCACAGTTCCTAGCCCGAATGACCGATTTGAGCGGAACCAGTTTTGATGAAAAAATCTTGACAAAATATCAAGAAATAAAACCAAAATGTACCTCGTAAAAAAAAAAACATTGTTCAAAATAAAGTGTGTTTTGAATAAAGACTTTTTCGTCGATGTAGGTATTACATGCACTGGTTATCTCTGAGCATTTCAAAATGACAGTGATTGATTGTTTGTCAAACATTAACCAGGCCATGCCTTCCTCCACGCGCTGCCATCAGACTCAACCACACTCTCTGTTTCGCCATCACATGTGCACTTCCATGCGAGCCACGCCGGGTCAAGGATCAGGACGCGGTGTAGACAACACGTGAATTAATCTGCTTATATTACAGTAGGACCTGTCAACTCCTATAGAGTTGTTAGGCTGTGTTTCAGTGTGATTAACATATCCCAGATTCATTCATTCATTCATTCATCAAGAACTAAACTTTTAATGTGACAGAATAGACCCTTTTCACAGAGGCGTCAAACAGATGTCGTTCATAACACTAATTATGGGTCTGCTGCTTTTATGTACCAGGGGTAGTAGTCGAAACTAACTAATAACTCACATTGACCACTGCTGGTGCTTTGACACACATAAATAACAAACACCTGCCTACCTACCCAATGTTAATGTTGGGGGCTACAGCGCTACGCCTGCTTGCCCTGCCATGACAGGTCTGTGAAAAGGGTCCATGCTCAATGTGAGTTATCTGTACTAGTTACAGTGAGGTGCCCTGTTACATAATTAGTGTTATGAGTGACACCTGTTGTGTTTGTACTACGACGACACCTCTGTGCAAAAGGTCTACCTAAAAAAAAAAAACATTCACAAATATTCTATGATATAATCTCTGGTTTTCTTACCTTTAACCTGCCCGTGTTGGAAGTGGGCGTGGATAAGAGTAGAAAGGAGAGAATGTGATTGGACGACGCCAGAGCGGGAATAGACTCCTCCAGAGTAGAGCTGTCTGCGCAAGCGTGGATCACTGTACCCTCAACCAGCGGTGATGACAACAGGTGATTTGATTGATAAAACCCACGACACATGCGATATTGCTCTAGTCTTAAATGCTGTATTAGCCAAAAGAAAGGGGGTTGGCAACCTGAGGATTTAAAAGTGGTAAACGAAACTCGTAAAGCGATTTATTAGAGTTGTCTCAACATTATTTGTGTGAACAGATTTGACAATCCGTGTGTATATTTTTTGATCAGCAACCCACATTTATCATGTAATACTAGACATAAAAAGACTAGGGCCCATTTTAGAATCAAGAAACAACTGTTAATTATTATTAACAGTTGCTATTAATTTGCTATTAATTTAAACGAAAGTTGCTCACCACCGCCTACAGGGGTCCCCACTGGAGCTTCCGCGTTTTTATGGCGGTTTTTAGAGAAATCCCTGCCGTGAATCTCGGCAACGTGAACAGGTTTTGAGCCTGTTTGTTTACGTCTAAATGCTTCGACAAACTTGAAGCAGAGAATCAACTAAATATTATACTTATTTGCTCTTACATCCAGATCCCAGTGTAGCTGAACATTCAGTAAAAATCCTAGGAGCACTTGTGTTGCTTTTAAATCTAACCTTTCGATCGAATAAGCGTGTAGGCTACTGCACTTGTTGATCTACTTAGTTACGGCACAGATTCGCCATGACCCCTCAGGACGTTGGATGCACACACATGGTCGAGCGCCGGATCAACACAGGCGGCGTCCCTCCGATCCTCCAGCACCCCAGACGTCTCACGGTGGAATGGCAGGCCATGGCGGACCGCGGTGCGGAGGAGATGCTGCCAGTGGGCATTGTTGAACCCACTGAAAGCCTTTGCGGGCCTCTCCTGCACTCATCATTCCTAAGAAAGATAGCTCCCCGAGATTCTGCGTGGACTACTGCCCGGTCAATGACAAGACCATCCACGACTCATACCCACTCCCCAGCATAGACAAGTCACTGAACCTGGTGGTGGGCTCCACGTGGTTCTCATCCTTGGATTTGCGTTCTGGATAATGGCAGGCAGCTGTTGCAACAGAACTCCCAAAAAACGCTTTCACTACAGGGAGGGTCCTGTGGCAAGCCCCCTGAATTTGCTCCTGCAAAAGGGGAATTAGTTCTAGTGGGGCCTTTGACTCCCTGAAGAAGATACAGGTCCTCTGTAAAGCACCTGTCCTGGTCGCTCCAGACCCCCAGGTTACCCCGGATCAAAGTTTGTGATGGAGCACTTAAGCGGACCTGGCTGGAGCCCGCTACAGGTGAAGCACGCTGGCATACCGTGGTCCCAGAGGCCCTGAGGGACCAAGACCTGGTGCTTCGTCATGGCCTCCCAGGTGTGGGGCATTTTGGTGTCACGAAGACCCTGAAGCGCGTGCAGCAATCTTTCTACTGGGGACAGTGTAGGCGTGATGTGGAGGACCACTGCCATCGATGTGACCCCTGCGCAGCCAGGAAAGGACCGTAAGTGCGCTCACATGCACCACTGCAACAGCACCACGTCGGAGCCCCTATAGACAGTGGACCGCATGAGGTAACCAATGTGTCCTTGTGGCTATCGATTACTTTACCAAGTGGCCAGAAGCCTACGTCTTACCGAACCAGGAGGCAGGAGACAGGTAGCTGATTGCCCTCATTGGCATAATATTCAGCAGGTTTGGGGTGCCTTCCGTCCTCCACTCCGACCAACGTCAAAACTTAAAGGGCCAAAGGTTTTCACCGGGATGTGCCAGAGACTCCATAAAACTCAGACCACACTGCTCCACCCCTGATGGGCTTGTGGAGAGATTTATGAGGACTCTGGGCCCTTAAGGAAGTGTTGGAGCTCTGAGTGGTCCCTCTCGGCCCCCGTTGTTTGGAAGGGAAGTACTAGACGGTCAGTTCTCTTTGGTTTGGGTGCATTCCCTCATACACTACTGAGTGTAATAATAAATGCGTTCCGTAATTCAATGTTTCTTCTGTATTCTAATAAAAAACTTTTTATGGATCTGGGACATTGAGTTGATATTTGAAAAATATGACATATTTTATAACACGTTGTACACGTTTCGTAAATTGGTTTTATAGATGTTTGCTTTTGACTAGGTGTGTATGGGGAAAAGGCTTTCTGCTCCCATAGGTATTTTCTTGTTGCAATGCCACAGCCGGCCAACAGGCACCTTTTGCCGCAAGCCACGTGACCAGTCCTGGGGGCCTGAGAGGCCCTGAGCTCTGCTCAACAAGGTTGGTAAATTATGATATAAAGAGTGACACCTACTGGCCAAAACACAACGTAAATCCCTGCAAATCTAACACTGTAAAAAAATATGTATATAATGTATGTATGAACGAATTACAGTTCCGTTTTGCTTTGAATACATATTGAGCTTTGATATATTTTAAAAGGATTATACACATAATTTAACATGAATTAATGTGTCGTAAGGAAAAATACATTAATATGCAAAACCACTCCTTCATTAAAAAGTTTTATTCATTAAATTCAACCACTTTAAAACATGTTTGATGAATGCCCGTTCATTGACGTTTCAACAAATTTAACGTCCATGTTTCAAAGATATCACTGTAAAGTAAAATAACAAAGTTTTCCTCATCTTAGCACTATATGAAATGATATTCAGCGTGACACTGAATACCCAAACACAATAGAATTTATTTAACAACAAGTCAACAGTTTCCTTGCTTTTTAGCCTGTGAAAGACCTGATCTTGTGATACAGATCAGTGTCAAAGCTAATCAAGAGCTAAACAAAAAAACAAGACACCTTCACTGAAGCAGAGAGCAAACCAACAGTCTTTTAAACAATGGCAGGGGTGATGCCATAAATGAGGCAGTTGGACAGGAATCCATGGACAAACCATTTTAATTAAATCTTAAAAATACAGCTTTTTTTCCCACACTACTCTGTTAATGAAGATGTATCGTCATATTTTTTGAACGTTTTTTTAAAAAAGAACAATACTTTACAATTAAAACAAAAACAAAACAAACAAAAACCAGAAAAACAACAATGTACACTGCTCTCAACTACTGAAGCTAAGGTTTTGGATTGGGCTGTATTGATTGTGAGTGAGTGAATGTCTAGCACTAATCCTTCAGGTTAGCTAGCTCAGGCTAGGCTAGCCGGCCAGCTAGCAACGACAACATAACAGTAGGGGGCGGGGGGGTGGGGTTGATGGCTGAAAGGAGGTGGTTGCGATGGTTGGACCAGCATCAGTATAATGCGTCTGTGTTACTGCTTCGAGGCCTCTTGATCTTCTCAATGTTTTTCAGGATCATGTCGTGTAACGTCACCTGCAGATAAATCATTGCAACGCGATAAACAACTGGATTTCACAATTTGCATGGTCATCTCATCACTTGCAAATCTCGTCATACCACAATACTTTGGTCTATTAGGAGTAGTTACAGTTGCTCTACGCATTGTTTGTTATTGTTTACATTACAGAAATAAATTCACTTACATATTGATTTCTTAGTTCAGACACTATGATCTTCAAACTGATGTATTCCTTCTCATCGATCTCAGTTACTGTACGCCGATAGTCCTCCTGCAAATGAACAAAAGAACATTCCGATGACATCCCTCATAATTCTTACACTTGAAAGCCAGCCAACGTTGAGCAAAAGATACACAATATTCATTCAGTATTGCATAGAGTGATTATTAAAACAGATTTCTTACCACATGTGGGTACTTTGCTATTTTAGACACCAACTTTGCTCTTGTGATGTAGTACCTAAAAGTGAACAAAACAAAAATTAACACCAAAGCCGTGGGCATCAGGGAAGTAGGTATTTTTATTTGATATCTATTGAGTTGAGTTCTCAGGAATGCAACAAGATGAGTCAACAGAACTTCTAGTGAGGTTGTAGAGTCAGTTTTAGACCACAGGCCTTGTATCGCAATTTGTTTTAGCGAGTACATTTGTTTCAGGGACGTGTAATTTCAAGACTTTCAGAATTTAGCAGACACTTTTACCAAAAGCGACGTGAATACAGATACAGGTCATTAAGGAGCTGGTAGGGAACCTTGCTCAAGGATGCCTACAGGTAGGCTGTGGTCAGACCCAGATCAAACCCACTAACTTTCAGCTGGAAGTCAACCACCCTATCCTTACACTATATCCGCCCTACAACCATTGCAGCTATATTAATTAAACATAGGGCTGGGCAATATGAAAACATGTATTATCACGATAATTATGGGGAATTCCTGATTCATTTATACTATAAAACTGGGTATCACGATAAGTCTATCTTCATTTCATAACCATAAAATACCATTCAAAGACGAAAAACAATAATATTGAATTATTGCTCAGCAAAGTAACAAAGTTACAGATTTGCTACTGTTGGCGAGATCTGTGTAGAACTACTATGAACCTTGATATCTGGTCGAGGTAAGACGCTGCCTCTCCCTCAACCGTTCTGAGTTCAGCCACCGTCTCCTCCTGGATGGAAACCCCAAAGTTGTTGCCGTCCTCTATCCTGGGAATAAGGAGCTGGACCCACATTTTTACCTGCAGAACAAGACAAGTGGAGCCTTTTTCAAAACAACCCATACACACATTTAGACATGAACCACTATTTTTGTGTGCGTTAAGGTATCCAATTATCATTCATGACTACTAGGGATGGGCATATCAATATTTGAATATTCTATTAAAAAAAAAACGAGTAATCGATTAACCAAACTATCCTTTTTGACAAGAATATGAATGAACAGTATTGCATACCTAAGGCACAAACTGAAATTAGACTCAAGTAAATTTAAGGCACAAACTGAATAGATTCAAGTAACTGAAGCACAACAGCAAAAAGTATAAGTACTGGTCTGCTTGGATATCAACAGAACTCCACTTGCAGCGCATGGGCCTGCCTCACATTACGCATGATGCGCATATAACAGAACAACATCCACAAAAATATATGATGTGTAAGACGGAAATACAGTACATCTAACACATTTCCAGTTAACATAACACATAAGCCCACCTACTGCATCACTCATTCTTGTTCAAAACAATGAGCATATCTACATGCTCGGGGGATAGGCAGGCGGTTGCAGAGGCGATTTACAATCAAGCCCGCCGTGGAAAAGACTCTCCACTGGAACAGAGGTTGCCGGTTCAGCCAAGTATTCCGGCACATTTTTTTCACCAATCTGGTGAAAAAAACTTCGCTTCTTTTGGTCGCCATTTCTTTTAGTGTGCGCGCTGCCTGCCAAGTTTAAACTACGTGATGCGCAAAGGCACACAAATGTATCTAATCTATTGCAATTATGTTTTTTCTTTCTCTCTACTTTACATATTTTAAATGGCATTAGTATACACATTTAATGGACAATATGTAATTAATTAATATAGCTAATGAATAATATTGAATTAACTTTAGGCAAAAATTTAAAAAAACCGCTACAGCTAAAGTCGAATACCCACATCATTTCGAATAATCGAATATTCGAATAACCGTGCCCATCCCTAATGACTACACACCTCAAAAGAGGAAATTCTTACCGTGTTACACTTTTCGATGAGCGTTCGAATCTCTGGTTTAACCTTTTCAATGAGATCAACAAGCTTTGCGTTGCTCTTCATCATTCCACCAGGCATGACGAAGACCTTGGTGCCGGGCACTGTGTGTATAGAAAATATAAGAGGTGAAAGTTAAGTAAAATAGATGAGTCAACATACAGATATGGCTGTTGTCATTTTTAGTTTCAAGTGCGTGCTGCAAGAGCTAGGGCTGTCAAGTTGTCAAGTGTCGAGTGTCAAAACCCATCCTAGTGAATATCCGAACCTATCCTAATATTTTGTACACCTTAAATCACTGGGCTGTGGGAATCCAACACATTCACTGGGTGCCATATTCCTCACTATACTACTCCTACTACTAGTTAGGATGGATTATCCTGAATATAAAATAACAAATGTCATTCCCAGTAAAAAAAATACCAATGCACTTTCATCAATACAAAGAACAGGAGAGGTTTGATTTCACCATCTCATCTATTGTCTTCTACTCACCCTTATCATCTCCAGATCCATCCTCAAGTTTCCTCTTTTTGGCATTTTGCTGTAAACCAAACAACAAGTTTTATTTGGCATTTGTTCATTTCCCACAGTTTCTATCCACATATTAGCCACAAATAAGAACTCAACATTCAATTCTCTCAAGAAAGCTCACCGCTTCAAGTCCATCGTGCAGATCCGAGATCAAAATGGGATCAGGCACAGTCAGGTTTATCTCTGAGTGTATCTCCTTCAGTTCACAGATATTTATAATAGGATCCTGAAAGACAGAATAGATTATAAACTAGAATGTGGACAGAAAGGTCGTTTACCCCTGTGACACACGATGACAAAATGTGTATTAAATAACACCATGCATGCACCCGGATCGACTGCTGCTGCTTACCTTGAGGAAATGATCAAGCTCCAACAGCTTCTTCGGGAAGAAATTGGCTACTAGGTCCTCTGCCTGAAAGGGACGCAAGCGGTTAATGTAATGCATCTCTGTCTTCACGCAACGTATCGACGACAGCTGTGTCTTCACGGCATATGTTAACACTTACTTCTGACGTGATCCGTTCCCTAAAAGCGTCGACCTGCAAGGAGACAAAACGACAGGTTTTAAAAGGCGAACGCGGTCCAACGTTTCATTCGCAGCACATTTTTCGCAGCGAAACCATCTTAGAAATGTAGTCAATTAACGTTTGCCGAATCGACAAAGGCCTAGTGTCAATTCTACATATTCCTAGCCAAGTATTTTTCATCCGCCATTTAACGATTCTCGCTGATGTGTTTTGAGTTTACTGGAGACGAATCGCTGAACAATAGGAGGGGTAACGGATAACCAAATGGGGCTAGTTAGCGTTAGCATGTAGCTTGCCCCCCCAGTTAGAGCCATAACATCATGCTAGAAATGTGGCTACCGGTGGTACATGACATGAGGAGAGAAGGGGGGAGAGAGAGGTTGTTTCACATTAGTTTTTTTTTTAGTTACCTTGGTTTTGATTTCATTGTCCACCTTGAGGAGAGAAGACATCGTATATGTTCACAGCGAGGGGCAACGGATGGCTTGTCCCCTTTTTTTTTTTTTTTTTAATAATCACCGCTATCACTTCTTTCCCAAAAAAAAAAAAGAAGAGTGTGTGGCTTTTGACTCTCCTGTCAGCCACACTTGCGAGCTTAAAAATGACGCGATCAGAGCGCGACGACGACTGACGCGGACGACGACGACCTACTGCGCATGCGCCTTAGAGGGGAAGGAGGAGGAGACCGGAGAGGGAGGGAAGGAGGAGGAGGAGGAGGAGGGGGGTGGGAAACAGACCAAATATATAAATAAATAAAAAGGAAACTGGTCTCCGCGTCATCGTATTTTCCTGAGACGCAGCTGACGATGTAAACACGGGGAAGGTAGGCGACGAGGGGCAAGGGACCAAGTTTTATTAGTATTATTATTATTATTGACGTCGCTAATGCTAACGCTAACCGCCGCGGCTCCGCGATACTGAACGCGTATACCAACCTCCCCCCCACCCCCAACAAAAAAAACAAAACAACAACACCCCCCCCCACCCCCTTCCTCCACCCACCACCACCACCTCCACCCCCACCAACAACAACACGGCATGGGGCTCCCGGTGACCATCAAAGTCAATTTCAGGGGGAACGTGAAGCGGCTGCTGGCCCCGGATCTGGACCGGTCGGAGTGGGAGTCCGTTGAAGCCTGGGTAAGCAGCAGCTAACGTCAACGTTAACGCTAACGTCTTCTACGGTAACGGTTAGCGTTGACGTTAGCCAGTTCGCTAAACGCTGGCGCAGTTAAGTAAAAAAAAAAAATGAGGACATTTAAAAAAAAAAAAAAAAAACAGGGAGGCCCGTCGTCCAAAGGCCTGCAACACATAAACAATGGACCCCGCTTTGAAGGACGGGGCCGCCGTGATACGCGAACCGCGATTCGCGGATCGAGAATCGCGATTCGTGAACCGTGACCACTACTGCACACACACACACACACATGACGACCACGATGATGATGATGATGTGCAACATAGCGGTCGTTTCACGTCTCACTAACAACCCCCCCCCCCCCCCCCACACACACACACACCTATACACGCATTACGTTAATGAAAGTTTCCCATTGTCCGTGTTTTGCGTTTGGAGATTTTGAAGATGATTTTTCTCCTGACGTTGTTTCTGAAATGTGTTTTTTTGTGTTTTTTTAACGACGTATTGCTGTGTGTGTGTGTGTGTGTGTGTGTGGTGGTTGTGCGTTTTAGATTAAAGCGTCGTTTGGGATCAGCCACTTCCAAGTGAAATATTTCGACGAGGACAACGAAGAGGTGAGCAGATGTACATGGGTCGTGCTTTATATATTATATTACATTATATGATGTTATATTATATTGTTGCTGCTCGGAGGCTCATTGAGTCTTTCCTTTTTTTTCCTGACAGATTTGCATAAACAGTCAAGGTAAGCAAAGACACCCCCTCGGTGGATATGCTGTAGCCACTAGCCTGCTGTGTCTTACTACTTGCATCGAGAGAGAGAGAGAGAGAGAGAGAGAGAGAGAGAGAGAGAGAGAGAGAGAGAGAGAGAGAGAGAGGACGGTCATCTTGAATGCCGTTTCCTAGAGTCTATAATTGAGCTGAAATATGTGTAAATATGTATGTTGTCGTGTCACACACACCAAGTCCACATGACATAGTTGGTCCAGGGTGCATCGCCTGTTGAACGGCTATTGATTATTGTCTGTTTTGCTTCTGTTTTTCAGAGGAGTATGAAGAAGCGATCAAGGTAATGATGGTCACCTTTTACGTGAAACAATCAGTGGGACAGGACAGGCAACTTGTTTTGCATAGCTAGACTAAAACAATAACGCTGTACGTAAATCATTAGATTGTGAAGCGATGCAATAACAACACATAAACAAATATATACAAATAAAAACTATTAGTAAGTATACATAGTTATATCTTAGACCGATATCTTATATCCACCGATATATCCACATAATAACCAAGCCTGTGGATGCTCACTGACTACACGGTATGCCGGGAATGCTTTTCCTGTGCATACAGAGTGCAGAGAAGCAGGGGAACCAGTTACACATAAATGTCTATAAGATGAAGGGCCAGGCCTGCGGTGGACCTGTGAAAACCGAAGTGAAGGAGCTGAAGGGGGATATGAGGCCGGCTCCCCCCTACCCCTCCAGAGTGAAGACTGTGGACAAAGGCACACAGGTCACCCCCGAGAGAGAGCCTGTAAGAAACGTATACGCCACGTGCTCTGTCACAAAAACGAAACACAAACCTGTTCCATTTCCTGCTTGGCATATCGCCGCAGCGAGGTGCTGTGTGGCAATCACTGACTGTTGGTTTCGTTGGTTTCTCTTTTTTTTCAATATACAGGTGACTGCTAAAGACACCAAGGGAAGCAAATCAGAAGATGAGCCGCCTCCGGTCTGGTTCAGATCATACATGGAGAAAGTGAGGATTTATTATTTTCTATTCATTTAACAAATTCATTTGGCCATTCGCTTTATTTTGTCTCCTGGTGTCCCCGCATATAATTCCACGTCTAGCTGCGTAATCCAAGCTGTTTTCCTCCAGTTTAAGGACGAAGTAGTGAAAGAGGTCGTGGAGAGGATGTGCAATGACTTCTCCGGCCAGTGCTGCACCCACAAAGCCAGTGATGAGCCCGCGGTGCTGGGTGCTAGCGGAGGGGCCCCGGTGGTGGTGCCCAGGGCAGCACCACCCCCCACCTCCATCACCTCCCTTGGTTACACACCCAACTGCAGCAGTTGCAACAAACTCACCTCTGAGGGGGCTTACAAATGCAGGTAGACCAACGCACCATCACAGCGCTTGTTTATTTTTAGCTAGCCATGGCACCCTCTGGTTGTTTCTGATATTATTATTCTTGACTGATTCGCTTTCATCTGTATCCATAATAAATGTGCTCACACAGATCCCTCCTTATGTAATAGTCATAACTGTATAACACACTTGTTTATATATTTTTAATATATTTTGTATTTGACTTTAGTTCATTCTATTCGATTTATTTTGTACATAATTGTACGTGCATCTTGCTGATATTCCAGCTGATATATTTTTCTTCTCCTATTTGATTTTCACTCCATTTTGGCTGCTGCAATACCGGAATTTCCCTCCCGGGATTAATAACGCCTTATCTTATCTTTTGTTGGGTGTGTTAGTGTGTGTCCATCCTGCATCCTTTGTGAGCTGTGCAGACACAGTCATGACCCCAGCCACAGCCTGGTGAGAACTAAAACTCCTCTCTCCATCCCTGAGCACGGGATGTCTGGAGAACTAAGGTAAACCACACAGGCCTATGGGTGACCAAGCAGTGAAATTGTCATTCTTTCAAATGTTAATATTCTATCTACTATAAGTGATCAGTATTAATAAGGGCTGTGTTATTCTGCAGTTTCAGTTTCAATTTCAACATCCCATTGACTTTCAATGGCTCTTGGCAGCCTCTTCAGTGGTGCGCATTCCTGTCCGTCACCATGTATACTTTTCTGGGCTGCAGGTTTCCGAGACGAGGGGACAGGACGGTGCGAAAGGCGGAGCGACAGCGCCTCAAGGCGGAGAGGAGGCAGCTGAGAGCCGAGGTGAAGGAGATCAAGAAGAAACTGAGAGTGGAGAAGCGATCGCTGCAGTGGAGCGGGCCCTCTACCTCCGGCAGACCCAACCTGACAAACATGGCATCTGCCTCCACCCAGGCCCCGCCCCTGCCCCCAACTACTGCCTCAGATGCAGCCTCAGGTTCAGCCCCAGCCCAAGGTCCCATAGCAGCCCCGGTCCTCGACCCCCCGGCCTCCAGTCCAGAGTAAGCCCACCCCGGAAGTGTGTCCAAAAGTGCTGGGTGCTTCTAGCCTCGCATGGATGCAAAAAAAAAAAAAAAAAAATCTCTTTTCCTTTTTTTTTTTTTTTTCAAGAAAACAAAATCAAACTATGCCATCTTTGTAATCTAGTCTTTATGAGTGTATCGCTGGCTTCTCTGGTGGTGGAAAGTGCTGGAACTACCTCACAGTGTGAAACCTGCTGCTGCTGCTGCTTCATAGATTTTCTAAGAAAAAAAATAGCTCTTGAGCTGCAAACACACAACAAAAAAAAAACACAAATTTTTTTGGGATCCTGATGGGTCTTCTGCTCAGACACCAGGGCTATTTTCACCAATGCTCTGTACACTTGAAACTAGGGGTCCCGGGGTCTCACACTCGTCCTTGGTGCCCACTATGGCTGCCTTGTTTCTGGATGAAAATCTGCCGGACGGCACCCGTCTGGACCCCGGCACCAAGTTCATCAAATACTGGAAGATGAGGAACTCTGGCACTATCGGCTGGACCTCAGAGACTAAGGTACCCCCTCCTTTTGAAAGGACGAGCCGCCCATCTCTCTCCGCTCCTCTGCCTCTCTTCCTTCCTCAGCCCATTGCTTCCCCGACATCACTTGCAAACGCATCGACTAACTCCAGATGTGACTTCTCTCACCCTGCTTTAACACCTCCCTTCTCTGAGCTCTCTACTGTACGAATGCTGTTTTTTTCCTTTTCCTTTTCTTTTAGAATATGTGAATTTAATTATATACTTTTGTATACACTTTCTGCCTTCTTTAAGAATGTGTTATATATATATATATATATATATATATATATATATATATATATATATATATATATATATATAGTATATGTATATTATACATGTATATACATTATACATATTTTCCTATGTCTGCCTTTCATGCTCCCTTCATGGGCATACATATGTTTCCATGGTTACATGTCTTCGTCCCCTGGGCACGTGTGTGTGTGTGTGTGTGTGTGTGTGTCCCTAGCTGAAGTTCATGTGGGGGAACCTGGGTCTTGCGTCGGAGGAGAAGAGGGAGGTGCCCGTGCCCCTGCTGCAGCCTGGCCAGGTGGGCGTGGTCAGCGTAGCGTTCATCGCCCCGGTTATGGACGGGACGTACACATCCCACTGGCGACTGGCGCACTGCGGGACGCAGTTCGGCCCGCGCGTCTGGTGCAGCATTGTGGTTGACCCAGGCAACACCCGCAACACGTTCTGCCATAAGAGCAAGAGACTGGTGCGTCTACTATTTCACCTGCTTGTTCATCTTATTAATTTCAAGTCTGGCAAAAGTCTGTAACTCGCACACAAGATACGTTTTTAATCAGAAATCTAATTCCAAGTTCACAAATGTCCTTCACATTTGTTCTTAGTTTTGTGTTTTGCAAAATACACTGCAATTTATATGTATATTCATAAGGATATATTATATTACATGCGTCTTCAGGTAGTAATGAATTGTAACAGATAGTTAACCAATGCTGGCACAGCGCTAACTGTATTTATACATGTCCTCCATTCAGAAGGAGGACAGAAGAGACGAGAGGGCCATGGACAGTGAAACCGATATGTCTGTTGACCTGAGCAACAGAGACTACTACTTCCCCTCCGTCGACCTGCTCACTGCACAGGTACACAGCCCAGCACCTGCCAGAACCACACCATCAGACAAAAATGGGTTGCGATCAATCAATCTCTTGATCAATTCATAAACATTGATTATTGATGTACATTTTCTATGTAAGGCTGGCACTCGACAGTTTCTTTTTACTTTTTTAATCGCCTCACAGACGTTTCGGGTTGATACCCTTCTTCAGTGTGAGATATGGCGATTTCGGAGTGCTTGCTTTATTTATTTTCAAAGTTTTTGATTTAGTATCAAGTGAGTTTAAGCACCCAGTTGAAGCACTAAGGTGTTGAGCGCGCTTCTTTACTTCTCTATGTAAGGCTGGGCAATAATTATATCATACATATTGTGATATGTATCGGTATGTATCAGTATCGGTATCATGTAAAATGACCCAAAAATAAATTTTTCCATATCGCCCCACCCTAATTCAATGTAAGACAGTCTTGACTGTAAAGCATTTGGTTTAATGGAACATGGTCATGGGAAGACAGTTGGTACACACGGCTAGCATCTGTCAAGCATCTTTCGAGAAACAACGGGTGTTGTAGGGAAACATTCATGGTATGATATTAACAAGACAAGGCTAGAGGGGAGTGACCGTCGTGGAGACAAGTAATCAATTGGTCATGGCGTGAGAGACTAAGTTATTTAGCAATTAGCGAGTATCAAGTTTCTTGGCTGTAGTGACAATACAAATGCTAGCTAACACCTGTCAGTGGGGGAGAGGAAGGGAGGTATCGCTAGGTGAAAGGAGAATGCGTACAAAGGCTTATTTAAAAAAATAGTAAAAAATACAAACATTTCTCAACACATACTGTATGTAATGACCTTCAGCAGTCATATCAAATCCATCACCAAAACAGCCTTCTATCAGCTTAATAACATATCCAGAGTGAAGGGTTTTATGTCTCAAACAGACCAGGAGAAGTTGATTCATGCTTTCATCTCCAGTAGACTCGACTACTGTAACGGTCTTCTGACTGGACTCCCACAAAAAAGCATTAAACAGCTGCAGCTCATTCAGAATGCTGCAGCTCGAGTTTTAACCAAAACAAAGAGATCAGAGCACATTACTCCAGTTCTAATGTCTTTACACTGGCTCCCAGTCAGCTATAGAATAGACTTTAAAGTTCTGCTACTGGTCTACAAATCACTGAATGGTTTAGGTCCAGAATACATGAATGACATCTTAGTAGAATACAAACCCAGTAGGGCTCTGAGATCTACTGACTCAGGTCAGATAGTGGAGCCCAGAGTTCAAACTAAACATGGTGAAGCAGCTTTTAGCTGTTATGCTGCACAAAACTGGAACAAACTACCAGCTGAACTGAAATCAGCCCCAACTGTGAACATTTTTAAATCCAGGTTAAAAACACTTCTCGTCTCCTGTGCTTATGATTGAGCTTGTTCAAAGCTTGTTAATTGCACTATGTAATCATGATTTTATGCTGCTCTTATAGTATTTTATTTCTTTCTATTCTTTTATTTTTTATTTTTACATTTTTTTATTTCAATTCTTATTGTTTTATGTAAAGCGCATTGAGTTGCCATTGTGTATGAAATGCGCTATATAAATAAAGCTGCCTATTGGAGGGCTGCCAACAAACGCATAATAATAATAATAATGACATATATTTTGTTTCATAGGACTTGCTGTCCTTTGAGTTGCTGGATATAAACATTGTGCAGGAGTTGGAGACCGTTCCCAACAACACTCCCGTCGGTGAGTCATTTTGTACGAGGGCCTTAAATGACTTAATGACATACTATTACTTACCGTTCTCCCTTCCAGCGTCTGATGTCATCTTTTGTCTTTTGTGTTAGACCTGACCCCATGCATGTCACCGCTGCCCCAAGAGAAACCAGTGATGGACAGAGCCGGCCCTGCACAGATGAAAGACGCCCAAGTCGCAGAGCTCAAGAGCTGTTTCTGTAAGTGGGAGGAAATGGTGTATGTTGCTGATGTTAATCGTGAAATTATTTGTCATTATGGGAAGACATTTTTGTGTTTGAAACTGCCACAGCGTTTCTCACGCGAGATGTGACAAAACATGTTTTCATTAGCGTATAGGTTGTGGTATGTTTACGTTGATTTTAGGATTTTACAGTAGTACAACACTCTTGAGTCCGCTCAATATGGCGGAGTATCGCCAACAAAAAGTCACATGATGCATTCTGATGTACAAGCCCTATATGGTTCATAAATTATAGTCAAGGTCTTACATTTATCAGCATAATTACAACTGATGTTTTGCCGGTGGTCGACGAGCAGTGAGACCTGGCGATCTGTCTGAACCTCCGGCCCCGGAGGACGAACGGGAGGAAGAGATCAGCGGGGCCCAGTTCCTCTGCGAGACACTGATCCGCTCCCTCACCTTGGAGGAGGCCCCCGACCAAAAGCCCCCGCGCAGGGGCCAACACGGTATCCGAAGGCCACTGGGTAAGAACCTGAACCCAAACCCGCCATTATTACAATAACCGCTCATAAAGCCGTACCGACAATTCGAGTTTTTGGTGTTGCCTCACACACATCGTTTTGTCTCCGCCGCTCCAGTGTTTCGTGCCATTTCCCGGGACTCCGGCTTCCGCTTGGAGAGGAAGATGGAGGTGGAGTTAGAGAGACTTCCCGGAGCGAGCGCGGACATAGACGCCATCAGAGTGGAGATTCCGGCGCCGCCTCCTTACCCGGGACGCCCCCAGGTGAAGCTGAAGGAGGACACCGAAGCAGGTTGGAGTCCATTCAATAGTGTACTTCATATTAGTGACATATCGGTGTCAATTGTTTGTTGTTTTCCACTGCTCTTGATGTGTGTCTGTCAAGGACTGTGATAGAAGATGTGTTGTTTCTTTTTACATCTAAACTCATTGAATCAAAACAATGTGATGCATTGTTGATTTAATTTCATTGCTTTGTTTGGTTTAACAATTCCTTAACGTCTAATCTGTTATGGTCCTTTATTTTGACAACCATTGATTATGGATGTACATGTTCTATGTAGGGCTGGGCAATAATTAAATAGTATTGTTTATCATCTTTAAATGGTATTGTATCATCAGGAAATGAAGATATCCACTTATCGTGATACCCAGTTTTAAACCATTGGTTTGGTTTGGTTTAACAATTCCATTACATGTAATCTGTTATGGTCTTTTATTTTCTTTCTTTTCTGGCCATTAGAGGGTATTTTGGCAGGGAATGAAATGCCCCTCATCCACCCCCAAACAATAAAAGAGGAGGAAGGGGAGCCGGGCGTCTTAACGGAGGAAATGAAAGAAGCGAATGACAGAAGTGAAGAGGAAGAACAACAGGAGGACGAGGACTGGGACGAGGTGTGTGTATTTAATTTTATCATCTCTCACTATGTCTCAGCAATGTGAAATGGAAACAATAACACGTAGGTGGTGTTATGCTCACTTTTGGAATTATTTTCCTGATAAGCAACTGGTTTGTTACGTACGACTACAGAAATTTAGGGTTGGGCAGGTATTCCCTAACCAGAATTTTCCGCCTGGGATTAATAAAGTACATATTATCTTATTCCAAAAACAACAACTCTGTTCCTCATTTATCTTCTTATTTAACTAGTAAATACATTCTGGATCTGTTATAAGCACTTGTGTTTCAGACAGATATTCAATTCAATAAACACAATCAGAAAATGGGACAACTTTTGTGTCGACTTCAGGTGAGCAGCCAGGACTCCTCCGCCTCCTCCTGTGACGATTACATCATCGTCCTCCCTGACTGCTTCGACACCACCCGCCCGCTAGGAGACTCCATGTACAGCTCGGCCCAAGGGCCCCCAGAGCCCCCGGAGGGAGAGGAGCTGAAGGAGGAGGAACAGCAGGAGGAAGAGGAGGAGGAGGAGGAAGACGAGGAGGAGGAAGACGAGGAGGAGGAAGATGAGGAGGAGGAAGACGACGAGGAGGAGGAGGAGGATGAGGAGTTCACCGCGGTGGAGAGTGTGTTGTTCCCACCACCACCACCCTCGCCCACCCTCGTCCACCACCCTTTCCACAGCAGTGTGGTCAACCAGCTGCTGTGCGCCTCTCAGACACTGGACGCCATCACCCTCACACCCGAGGTAGTGACCACCCCCCCGCCCCCTCCCCCAACGCCGGCTCCATCTATGCCACCTCCGGCGGCAGACCCGGTGCCCGTGCCCGTGCCCCCGCCCACCCTCTACTCCCCCAGGTGGGTATACCCACAACCAGTACAACATAGTGTGACTCCTAAACACCTCGCTGCAATGCCCGGATTGAAACGATGTGATTGTTTCTTTGGCCTTCTGATGTCTGTATGAAAGGGGACAGGAAAGATCCTACCTGCCCATTGGTGTATGTACATGTATCTCAGAAAAATCCACTGTAAGTGGCCTGGGAAGAACGCCTCTGCTAAATGAACAGTAAATCAATTGTTCTATATTGTAGAAGTCATCCTCTGTGTGTGCGTGTGTGTGCGCGCGTGTGTGTGTGTTGCAGGTCCGAGGCGTTGTACTTGGCGGAGGAATGCACCCCACCAGACTGTGACCCCTATGAGCCTCGCCAACCAGGCATCCACCTAAATAGTGAGTCATCACATTACATCATCATCCCTATAAAGGCCAAGTATTAGTGGTAGACATTTCCCCTAAATCTTCACCACTCAATTTAGGAGATGGCATACACAAACGCTATGCTTAGTACAAATTGACTCTACTTTACTACTTACGATTTTAGTCATTTAAGCACACAGTGCTTAAATTCACTTTTGTGCTCAACTTACACTTGATACAGATATAGTTCACCAAGGAGCAGATATGGGATTAGGCATTGAACCAGGGCTGCAACTAAGGATTATTTTCATAGTCGATTAATCAAACGATAATTTTTCCAATAAATCATTTAGTCTAGAAAGCCCTTAATAATAGCAAATGCCATCACAAGTTACCAGAGTCCAAAGTGAAAGCCAAGAAAAAGTATTCATTTTATAATGATCCATGAACCAAACATTTGAATTTCTCTAGCACCAAGCAGCAAATGTTTGATATTTGTACTTGTGTAATTTCTTAAACGATTAATCGTTTATAAAAGTTGGAGTCGATTAATTTTCTGTCGATTGACTAATTGTTGCAGCCCTACATCGGACCCAGTGCCTTTTTTAGCTGGGAGTCAAACACCCTAACCAGTATACTATCCTAGCACTTATCGACCCGGTTCACCGTGAAATCAGAATCCTCAATACACTGCACATGAACACATCGTAAAAAAGTCCACACTTTAAAAATGGTGTTCGCTGTGTCACAGTGTGGCAACATGTATCCAAGTGCATGTTTAACAGCAGTGATATCATGAGACCCTTCCTGGCTTAAGGCCTTTACGGAATAATGCTGAATAATGCACCATTACACAATCATTCTTTGTGTAATGGTGGTTTTCGAGCCGCAGCAGTAGCGACGTCGAGCGAATGATGAATGAATGGTTTGGTTTTATGAATGGTTTTCTATACGTTCCCTTGACAACAAAGTGTGCCCCTCTTTTATCGATATCCATATTGTTATGTGACAGTATGCTATACTATCCACGGCTATATACGGCTGCTATGACAACGTTCCAGAAAATCTATTGATCGTGTTAGCCAAAGTCATTATTTTATTGGTTGGCTTGTTTTTATCGGCATCGGAAATTCGCAGAAATCCGCACAGAGTTTCGGATTCGGTGTGGATAGACTCACTCAAATTTTTATGAGTTCTTCACATGAAATATCTGCGTTTGGTCTGAAAAGGCCTATAGTTTTGAGGAACTGGTCACTTTGTTTTGACCAAAGGGGAAGCACGGTGTGGTTTTTAGTATGGAAACAGAAAACAGACCTGGTCATTTCAATAATTACAGGCTTGCTGCGGCAAAACGACTGTGTATGTTTACATTTACTATTAATTAGAGATGCACGATGGTATCTGTCGATACCGATTCCGATACCAATATTTAACATATTTGTATTTTTCATATTTTCAGTGCCTTGACATTAAGATTTTTAAGGCCTACTGAACACTATACACAGGACCACAATGGAAACAAGCCCCTCTGCCCAAAGTATTCAATCAATCAATCAATACTCAGTTTCTAAGTGTCTGCTTTCACTACTGAATGAGATGAGTATACAAATTAAATGTAGTAAAAATGAAACATTTATTTACTTAATTTTTTGAATTTGAAATTCCACTTGTATTTGTTATTGAGGTAGTCTACTAGACACTTTTGAAATATTCCTCTGTCTGCTGCCATCAAACAATAATAAAGTCTTGCACTTTACAGCTCCAGTTCACATTCAAACTTAAATAACTAACTAAAATAAATGAAAACCTCTGTGCAGGACAGGTCAAATACACCTCTAAACTAACAATTACAAACAACTGTATTGATAATGTCCAGAGCACTGTCAGTCCAGAGGTCCTACCGACCGACGGGGGGGGGGGGGGGGGGCGATCGCAATACAGCCCGGACCAGACTCCTCGTTCGAGGGGGCCACAGGGGGGTCCGGACTCAGAGTTATGGGGGCGCTGCCCCCCCCCCCTAGAACCGCCACTGGGTGCAGCGCAACGGCTCCGGCGGACAGTTTAACATAGAAGCGAGAGATAACCAGATATTTTGCCTGTGCCCTCACTGCCCTGGGCCCTTTAGATATCGTGGGCCCCTGGGCAATTGCCCAGTTGCCCATATGGTTAATCCGGCCTTGACCGCGGACCTACGGCCGACGGGGGGGGGGGGGCGCGCACGCGCGATTGTAACACTCCGGCCGACGGGGGGCGATATTACGAATCCCACTATGGCCACGCCAAGCACCGCCCCACCCTGCTCCTGATTGGTTGAGCTGTGCTCTCGACTCTAAGATTGTTTACTGCGCCTGCTAACCCTAACCCTAACCCTAACTATATCTTCAACACTTGTAAACTGAGCGGTCGTTGAGATTAAACAATCTTCTAGCTTGCTGGGCGCAGTAGAGATGACGTTTTAGAGTCGAGAGCACAGCTCAACCAATCAGGAGCAGGGTGGGGCGGTGCTTGGCGTGGCCATAGTGGGATTCGTAATTCTGCCGACGGGGGGGTGCGCGCAATAGTAACGAGCTATGGATGTAGCCCTGTTCTAGGGCCAGAACACGATAACTTACCTAATTAGTATGCAAGAATTCGCTCCCTGATTGGTTCGATCCTTGAAGCATGCTAATTCCGTTTCCTACAGTCATAGCGTAGCCGGGACATTTCCCTAACCCTAACCATAACCCTAACCATAACCATAACCATAACCATAACCCTAACCATAACCCTAACCATAACCATAACCTAACCCTAACCCTAACCTAACCATAACCATAACCTAACCATAACCATAACCTAACCATAACCCTAACCCTAACCATAACCTAACCCTAACCCTAACCATAACCTAACCATAACCATAACCCTAACCATAACCCTAACCCTAACCATAACCCTAATCATTAAAACGCAACCTGAATCATTAAAACGTTAACACACATTTAAAAAAGCCATCACAAACAATTTCCCGCTCTCAAGAAGGCATTGAGACCGGCGACGAAACGCGCAGGCGCATCATGAGAACCAATGAAGAAGCCCGATTCTTAGCGTGTTCTGGGTACCGTGTTCTCGGTGTCTGAAATACCTCATAGTAACACACCGCGGACCTACGACCGGCGGGGGGAGGGGGGGGGGGTGCGCGGTGTGTTACTATTGCGCTCTCAAAAAGGAGGACAAATGCGCGTCCGGCTCTTTAAAGACTTTCCGCTCGCGCTGTCGGCTGGCCGCGCGGCTTCACGTTGCGCTCCCCGTGTGAAGTGACGGGCGGAGGAGCGCGATTCAGATTTTTCAACCGCCGTGTCAAAAAGATGTAAACAGTTCTCAACTCTTCCAACGGCTCCCACGAGCGCGCGCATGCGTTCGACGAGCACGGAAGCGTCAGTTCCACGGGAGTGCGCCCGCTTGTCGTGCCGCCTGACAGAATGCTGCGTCTTCTCTCTGCCCGCTCGCCTCTTCGCCTCCCCCCCCCCCCCCCCCCCCCAAAAAACATTTCTCAAAGGATCTCCACGAATCACACAAGTGGTACATTTTGTCTTCAAAACGGCGAATTTCGCCGAAAGGTGACTAGTTTGCATGCCTGTATGTTACCAAGGCATTGGAGGAGGCGAGCACGTTATTATTTTATCGGTGAAAATTATCGGGTTTATTTTGACATCGGTTTGATACCGATACAGCATTTTTTGGCCATTATCGGGGCCTTCCCGATATGCTACCGATAATATCGTGCATCACTACTGTTAATCATTTAGCAGATGCTTTTATGCAAAGCAGACTTACAAGTGAGGCAGAGAACAGTCACAATCGGCGTACCTACAACAAAAAGTGCTGCGAGAGTGGAGAGAGTGCACAGTAGCCATAGGAATCAGAAATACAAGGTTAGTGTTAGGTTAGTCTGTGTGTATGTGGATGGATTTGCATGCCAAGTGTAAATATAACATATTTTCCCCCTCCATGTTGTGTGCTTGCAGTATCATCTGGTCTATCCAGATCAGCAGGCTCCGCCTCCAGTGCCTTCGAGACATACAACCCGAGACCAAGCAACGCTCTGCAGCCAAGGTGAAACAAGATATCCGTTAAGCCAGCAGTCTTCAACAGGGGGTCCGCGAACCTCTAGGGGGTCCGGGGAGGTACTGCAGGGGGCCCGCAAAATGTTTTTGATGTCCAACAGTTTTATGTGGAATTTGTTTTCCTTTTTTTTGTTGGTAATAATATATTTTGAAATAATATTTTCTAGTTGCAACTTAAACTTGGATTTGGCCGGTTTGCTAAAACCCCGGGTTAATTGTTGACATTGTCTACGTCGAGATGTAAATCAGCCATGATTTTTGTTCAACTCACCCTCTGTCGTGCGTTCTGAAATTGGGCAGTTGGCAAGCCATTGACATCAATTCTATTCCAAGTGAGTGTTTATCAGCTCCTATAGCTGTATCTTTACAGCTAAAGTGCTCAGTTCCTGTTTTCATGAATGTGCTCAGAACTGTCAACTGAACACAAATTTCACGTTTTCCACCACTGAGCCAGTCCATTGACCGTCCCAGTGAATTGATTTCTGTTGCGTCTGTATCCGTATGCCTCCTCAATCTATCCCTCTCCGCCCGTCTGATTTAATTTTTTTCTGCAGAGCACTCGGGTTGTACAAGTACAGTGGAATGGGTCCACGGTCCACCAAATGCTGCTCTTATAAAAATCGCCTGAGTCAGACATTGTGAAATTAGAAATTACTGCTGAATTATTAATACAGCGTTCAGTTGGTGGCCTCACATACACAAGCCACTATCTTCGCTCAGAATTCACGTCTCTCATTTAGTTTCTGGGCACTACTGGAGAAAACTACCTCGCCAGGGCAGTTCGTATGCACTTACTCCTGTTGGTCAAATCAAAGATACAGCCATGGGAGCTGCTAAACACTCGCTTGGAATAGAATTGATGGCAATGGCTCGCCAACTGCCACACGTACACCGTGAGAATGAACGTCAGAATGAACTGAAAAAAATAAATGCAGAAGCACAATGGGATGTTCACACGTCTGAAGAAACGGATGTTCGTTTGGGGATACGGCGGTTGTCGTGGGAAAACCTAGATTCTCGGTGTAATGTTTCTCTGTGAACTAGTGGTGACATCACTGCCATGCTCTCTCAGCAGGGCCCAGGGAGGCATCACAGAAGGACTGGTCAAGGGGGCCCTGTCTGTGGCCGCGTCCGCTTATAAAGCTCTTTTCACGGGGCCAAACTGCAACGTACAGGTACCCCTGACTTTTAACTCTAAATATAAAATATTGCATAATATTATAGGTAGTTGTATCCGTTTTAAATGGCATATCGCACTGCCTTGTAAATAACGATCCGTTTTATTCATATTTATTTTTTATCTGTATTTACTTCCCTGCAATTTCCAGCAAAGTAGTTTGCGGTTTACTTGTTTGCAGTATTTGAAAATGAATTGAGTCATTTTCCACTCACACCGAAATGTGAGTGGCCTGGCTTGGCCATGTGAGTGTATTCATCGGTAATCGGTTAGCCTCATGCACCTTTGTCGAGTAAAATATTGACATTCAAGTTTCTCTTGCCAGTGTTTCAGAGGGAGGTTAGTTCTATTCTAATACCGTGGCACTCTAGTATTACATACTCGCTGCACTAGCAAGTACTCCTTTTCCTATATTTTCTCTAAACCCGGATTCTTCCTCTTCTTTCTCCCCATCCCTCCCACCCCTCCAGCGAGGCGTGGACCCGGCCGCCCGGCAGGACCCCTCCATGATGGCCATGCTGCTGGAGATGGGCTTCAGGGACCTGCAGCTCAACCAGCGGCTGCTGAAGAAGCACGGCTACAGCCTGCTGCACACGGTCAACGAGCTGGTGCAGATGGCCGAGGAGAGCCAGGGCGGCAGGGCGGCCGCGCTGGGCTACCCGCTGAGGGAGGACAGGCAGGTGGGGCCCTAGGGGGAAGGAGACCCGGCTGTTTCACGGGGGGTTGAAGGAAGCAGAGCTGAAGTTGGCGGAAGTGACTTTGTGCAACCTTACGATCTTCGTGAAAAACGTAATTGTGTAGAGCGAGAGAGAGAGAGAGAGAGGGTTCGGGAACACGCGAACCCGCCCCTTTTTGCCGCCTGCCCTCTCTGGAAATTTACAGGGGAAGAAAATATTGCATTTTATTTGAAGTTTAGAAAACGTGTAACTATTAATGGAACCGATCTAATGAGATTTAAGATTAAGTATTCGTGACTCAATGTAAACTGTAAACAGAAGCAATATTTTTCCAGTTCACTGTTGAGATATATATAGAGGGTGGAGAAAAAAAAAGGTTTTACGTCAAACTTCAAAGGTTGAGAGGTTTGCCGTTAATATACACTAATAATTATACACTAATACGTACAGTAAGTAATCGGGTAGACGGTGTGTATTCTTTCTCAATCTTATTCTCGGAATGATTTGCTCGCCGTTTGACTCAAAAGCCAACAAACGGTAATTTCCTTAGCAAGAGGTAAAGGTAGTTTTCACTCGGATAGGAGAACATAAAAAATATATATATATATTTAAAAGTCAGTGCTATTTTAAGGCGGGATGAATTTTATTTTGGCCCCGAGGGCCGCTATGTAAACACAGCAACAACCGAAGCTTGAGAGACCTCCGATGTATTCCTCTCTCTCTCCGCCGTCGTAAGTGAGGCCGCCGTCGAAACGAATGCGGTCTTTCTCTTTTTCTTTACCCCCCCCCCCTCCCCCCTAACCCTAACCCTAACCCCTCCCCCCTGTATCGGAGTACTGTTATTTAGACGTTGACATGTGGAATGTATACAGAGCTGTCCAAAAAAACAGATTCGCTGTTTTAGACGCAACCTTGTTTTCTACCGCTTTATAGGACACGCCTGCATGACAGGTAGATGCTTAGAGTCGAGTAGTGGTCTTGTGGTCTTAGCACAGTTCACGCCGGTGGAAAAAAGATTTCCCCCCGCTTTCTGCGTCATTGTTTACCTGATGCCTACCTGCATTTTTCATACCCCCAACCGACAAACCCAGAAAGAAAGAAGAAAAAAAAAAAAAGTGTCACGTCGCCAGTTTTGTCGCGCAAATCCCACCAAATACCTTGTTCACGGCACATTCCCGACTCTCCGTCAAAGGAGACACCGCGTGTTTCATATTCGATTGTGTTTTACGATTCACGATTTCTTAAGTGATTTACCGATTTGCGTTCTGTGATTCTACATTGTTATGTGACACGAGCAGCACATGGATATTCATGGTGTGTGTGTGTGTGTGTGCGTGCGTGTGTTGTTTACTTTAAAAAGAAAAATAACAATTGTTTTTTTTGTTTGGGAGCATTGTGTTACCATAGCTACGGGTTCATGGCTCTGGATACACGCTGAATATACCTGCTGTGCTTGTTAAGTGGCTCAATCCTGTCAAAGTTCATACATACTCAGCTACTGCCAATCTGCCAATAAACTATTTGCACAACAGGCTTCTCGCCGGGCGTTTTTTTTCTTCTTTTTTTTCCTGTGTCTCCCGACCTTCGGGACTGTTGACCTGCGTGGGTGAGAGTGTGCAGTACTGTGTGGCGGGGCAGGGTCACTATAAGGGCTGAGTGGTGCAATGAAATCACAGCACCTGTGAGTCGTATGAAGATCATCTGACCCCCAAGGAGACACACACACACATACACAGACAGACGGATACACAGACAGACAAACACAGAGACAGACAGACGCATACACACACAGACATCCAGACACACACACACACACACACACATAGATAGACAGACACACACACACACACACACATAGACAGACAGAGACACACACATACACACAGACATACACACAGACAGACAGAGACACAGAGATCGATACACACACAGATACAGACAGACAGAGACACACAGACAGACAGACTGACACACACACACACACTCAGCTGAGTGCAAGCAGCAGCAGCGAGTCTGAAGTAGGAAGTGGTTTGACTTCTCCTCCTCCTGGTACACAAAGGGGAGGTGACTACTCGCTGCTGGGCTTCCGACTATTTCTGCGACTACGGAGCTGCGCGCTGCGTGGAGACCATGAGCTTCACCATCCTGTCCGCCACACGGTACCGCGGACACCACTAACAGGTACGTGGAGATGAGGAGGAGGAGGAAGATGGAGACTATATGTGGTGAAGCGCGGCGGTATTTTCTGCCTAGGGTCGTGATAAGGCCGATTGCGCAACTTTCGGCCAAGTTGTCATTTGTCACGCAGTTTCAAAAACATGTTGGCTAACGGTGGTCATGACTTGAGTCGGGTTAAGTCGGTATGAGTCGGGTTAAGTCGGTTTGAGCCGGTTTGAGTCGGGTTAAGTCGGTTTGAGTCGGGTTAAGTCGGTTTGAGTCGGGTTTGAGCCGGGTTGAGTCGGGTTAAGTCGGTTTGAGTCGGGTTAAGTCGGTTTGAGCCGGGTTAAGTCGGTTTGAGCCGGGTTGAGTCGACTAACGAGGCCATGTTGGTGGTTTAGGGGGGCTGGACGTGTAGTAGTAGTAGTGATGATGGTGATGATGGGTAATGTGACCATGTTAGTTTGTAGGTGTCTAATTTGATGAGGCTAATTAAAGTCCGTGTTTACCACTTTCTCACAAAATGCGACCTGGAGATGGGCGTGTCCTGCTGCTGCGTGACGTCCTGCACGTTGGACTTGGACTGGGTTTTTATTTGGTTTGTGGCCCAGCTGTCATCATGACTCAGGGTTCATGAATGCAGGCCTACTGCAATTCACTTTTATAGTGACGCACCCACGCTTTGTTTCTAAAAAGAAAGAAAAAAGAAAAATGTTGTTATTATTAATTAAGGCTGTACTGTTGTTAGCTATATGGGTTTGCCAGGTGTGTGTGTGTGTGTGTGTGTGTGTGTGTGTGTGTGTGTGTGTGTGTGTGTGTGTGTGTGTGTGTGTGTGTGTGTGTGTGTGTGTGTGTGTGTGTGTGTGTGTGTTGGGGGGCCAGGGTGGTCATGTTGTAGTGTTTACCCTGTTTGTGTGTGTGTGTGTGTGTGTGTGTGTGGGGGGGGGGGGGGGGCAGGGTGGTCATGTTGTAGTGTTTACCCTGTGTGTGTGTGTGTGTGTGTGTGTGTGTGTTGAGGGGTTGGGCCGGTCATGTTGTAGTGTTTACCCTGTTTGTTTGTGTGTGTGTGTGTTGAGGGGTGGGGCCGGTGTCGTGCCAAAAAGTGATTGTCTGCCATAATCTGATTTGTGGCCGCGGGAGCGCGCACAGCAGCCCGTTGAGCGGTAGCGCAACAACGTCTGCTTTTCTCTGGATTAAACGGCCATAATATGCAGATACACACAACTGTATTATAATGTAATTACAGCAAAGGCACGTGTCTTCGAAAGTTTAACGTTTGTTCTTAAATCAATTTTTGGCAGGTGAAAATGCCTATTTTGTGTTAATGGTCCTTTAAAATAATTCCAAGGTGTCCTGTGAGCTCCAGTGTTTATATTATGAAGCTTATGAATGAGATAAAGTCATATTTAGGCAGATATCACCTTTGAGTAACTGTATTTGGCCTTCAATCACTTTTTGGCACGACACCGGCATACCGGTGTATTTGATTACACAACGTTCGGAACGCTGCGCCGCGCGACAGTTTCAGACGGACCCTTTTCGATGTTGCGCAGCGCGCTTCTAAACACGCACGTTACGAGCAGAGCGTATTCTCGGACGACTGCGAGGCAAACCTCTCTGCTAAAAGCAACAGTTGCTTACCGTATTATGGCGAAATAGTTAAATGACAGCTGGAATGCTCCTCATCCAAAACAATTATAATCCACAACTAACGCGAGTCCTTATCGTTATCAGCGTCAAACAAGCTTATTGTGTCCTCTGCCTTGCAAACAAACATGTCCTTCAATCCGTTCAGAATTTCCTATAGTAGACTATTATCAGGGCAGTGTCGATGTAAACAGCAAAACAGGATTCGTTACAACAAAATGTGTCCAAATGCAACGAATCACACACCCAATAGTGTTCCAATGGGCTAGATTAATATCAAGAAGAAATATGGAATGCACAATATTATAAATAATTGTGCTATTTTAGAAATACAAAAAAACAAAATGATGAGAAATATATTAGGCGGTTAGATTGACCAAAGTCAAAAGCTCCCGCAAACCTGCGGTCTTCTGGGCAGGCCTCAGCGTTATGCTTGTGGTAGTACCGTGCAAGTACGACAGGGGGGCAATGTTTGCTAACGAATCCAAGCCGCTACGGTGGCCTGGCTGGTCAATCACCTCGCTCTTCACCAGCACGTGAGACTTCAGTCACCGGTAGGCTAACGTTGTTTAGCATGGCAGCTGCGGAGGTTCAATAAATGAACCTAGTATTTTATAGGTTCAGATAGACACAAAATCTCGTTTTTATTCATTCTACTGGTAGTCCGTTTTGCTCAAATAGAAATAGAGGCCTGCCTCTAATTCTGGCCTCCTTCCAATAAAGGCCTGTTGGGCCGCCATGCCAATAAAGGCCTGGGCCGCGATTCCGCTCTCAACCAGTAAAATATGTTGTGAACACGTCATTATGCATGGAAAAAAAATACCGTGATATACCGTGAAACCGTTAGAATTTAGAAAAATACCGTGATATCAATTTTTGGTCATACCGCCCAGCACTAGTGTGTGTGTGTGTGTGTGTTGAGGGGCGAGGGTGGTCATGTTGTAGTGTTTACCCTGTGTGTGTGTGTGTGTGTGTGTATGATGATGATGATGATGAGCAGGTGTCCCACACACACACACACACACACACACACACGTTGTAGGTCCTCTGCAGGAGAAGGAAGGATGGAGAAGCCCAGGATGTTCACCCCGTCCCCCCGGAGGTACGGGAGCATGAGCGGGACCGGAGACGCCTGCCCCACGTGCCGCGGGACGGGACGCATCCCTAGAGGTTAGCGTTAAAACGGGGAAGAGGAACAGTGTTGTATCGAGGAATTGCATAACAAGTGTACCGCTTTTTTGTTTTGTTTTTTAATAATAATGATGGAGATGAATGGATGATAATTGTAGTTTTTTAAGTCATTCATAAAAACTTAATAGGATGGTTTAATGTGATTTTATTTATTTATTCCCCCAAACAGAGTGATGGAGGCTCATAAAATGTGATTAATAGTTTTACTTTAGGTTATCCAAAGTGGTAATGTCGGTCTTTGCTGAAAAGGAAGTGATGCATAATGTGGGGACATTGATGCTGAAAACAGAACTAGGATTTCTATTTTTATGATTGCTCTCCGCAGGCCATGAAGACATGCTGGTGGCTGTCATACCGTGCAACGATGTGAGGCTGAAGCCCAGACGAACGTGAGCCAAGTGTTCGTCTGTGTCTTTCTGTCTGTGCCTTTTGTTTGTGTGTCTCATATGTATTTATGTGTTGACATTTGTCAGCATAGGCTGTATTACAGGGCTCATTTTATTTGTTTTTATGTTGTTGTTTTTTTGTTATTTAAATGCCTGCAAGTGATGATATTTGCGTGCGTCTGGGCAAATTGAATCATGTGTGTTTGGCAGGGCTTGAAAACAAAATTATTTTTCAATGGTTCCGCTCCGAACGGAACCGGTATATTTAACGTTTTTGTTCTTGCGTTCCGCCACCAACATATCGTTCCTGAACCGGTTCGGAACGTAAAATAACGTTTGTTCTTAACGTTCCGGCAGTGTTATTGGGCCTAGTCTATTTTTGTGGTCGATACCTTACAATAGACCGTTATTGGTATATAACCAGGGTGGTGGTGGGAATTTGTGACAGCTGAGCTTAGCGGGCGGCGAAGTGAACGCGGCAACCGGAATTTTTTTTTTTTTCAAAAAAAAAAAAAATGTATTAACCAGTTTTGGGGATTTCAGAATAACGTTTCTGTTCCGGAACAGTTGAAGACCATTTGGTTTTCGTTTCCGTTTCCATTCCTCGTAAAATTCCGTTCGTTTTCGGTTTTCGTTTTCGTTCCTTGAACCGGTTCGGAGCCCTGGTGTTTGGGGACATTTCCAAATCGAACGTTATCCACAATGGAAGTTGTCGATAAAGAAAGTACAACCGGACCGGAGGTGTGTCGTAAAAGTTCAGATGTTTGGCGGACGGACCACATGCTAGACCTCTCGTCTGTGTGTCGTTTTCTCACGCAGATCTCCCACTCTCACTTGTACTTCTTCAAACCCAACGCAATTACGCCACTGATTTGAACCGGTGAAGGGAAAATCCATGTAGAGTACCGCCTGTCCCACTCGGGACCGTGGGTCACAAGTTGTTTTAGTGGGGTCATGTACTTCATAGCAAAGGTGTGTGTGTGTGTATGTGTGTGTCTGTGTGTTAAAATTGTTTTTCTTTGTGTGTTGTTGACATCATGTCGCAATATCGTTCAATCTGCTGAACTGCTTATTGGTATTGCTGTGAGGAATGTGTTTGGCTACACGCACACAGACGGGCTAAAGTCCACAGCAGAGGGGCCAACGCTATCTGTTTACCGTGTTGGACTACATCCGTGTGTGTAGGGATGGGAATCGAAAACCGGTTCTTGTTGAGAACCGGTTCCCAGTGTTTCAATTCCTTGGAATCGTTTGCCAATTTTGCAAACGATTCCCTTATCGATTCCAGTGGACGCGAATGACGTCACCACGCACGTTGCGTAGCGACTCCAGTGCAGCCAGCAGTCAACAGTAAACATGGCGCCCAAGCGGTACAAACGCTCCAAAGTTTGGTTACACTTCACAAGAAAAGACGACAACAGGGCAACTTGCAATACTTGCAACGTGGATATTTCCTCAAAGGGAGGAAATACTTCCAACATGCAAAAACATTTGCGCACACAGCATGCGATAACGATTTCTGAATGTCGCGTTTTCGATGCGCTCCGGACGAACGTCACTGAATCCTTTTTTTCCAAATGAGAATCGATAAGAGAATCGATAAAGAACCGAATCGTTAAGCGGAATCGAAAATGGAATCGGAATCGGAAAAATCGTATCGATTCCCATCCCTACGTGTGTGTGTCGTGCCTTTTTTTTTTTTTTTAAATGTTGCTCCTGTTTATTTGTTTTTTTTCCCCCAGCAAGCTCTACGTGTGCATCTCCATGGCGATATGCCTGCTGCTGAGCGGTCTGATCCTCTTCTTCCTGTTTCCCCGGAGCGTGGTCCTGATCCCCGTGGCGGTGCAGTCGGTCCTGGTCTTCTTCAGCCCCAACAACGTCAGGATGGAGATCACCGTGAGTACCTTCTAATGCCGCTAAGGCTAATATGCTAACGGTATGAACATTAAAGGCATGTGCGTCGTCTGCATTGGGAGTACAGTCTTCGCTCACATGATCACGTACAGGAATTCAGCGTGAGAGCAGATTCTGCAAAATGTAAAATGTGTGTCGTACATTTTTGAAGGTCTATTTAGTTTTTTTCAGTTTTGGAAATCACCCCACAGATGCAGATTTCATGACGCGCAGAAGGTGTTAAACGGCACATGTGCGGTGTCGCACCACCTTCGCCTGAAATGAGTTGTCGCAGTTCGTCTGAGCTCTTCACCATAACTTTGAAAGCAACCGAAACGGATACTAGATGATAAATAAATTCCTTTATTTGCAGAACGTCATCAACATCACCAACGAGAACTTTGTGCCGGTTCAAATCCTCGAGCTCGACATTCAAGGTTTAATCTTGCGCACGGTCATGGGCAAGTCCAAAAACTGCAACATAACCACGATAAAGTCCCGCTCACAGGATTCGGTGAGTTTTGGATGTGTGGAGCACATAATTCACATTCACACTTTTTTTTGGTGTAACTTTACTGTCTCTGTGTGAACTTTGCAGTACACGGTTCAACTCGACCTGTCATTTAATGACCCGGGCCTGAAGTAAGTGCGTCAACCCAAATGCAACTCTAACTGTGTCAACATAGTATTTTTGACAAATAAAATACAATTCTTAATACGTTCATATTAAATACATCCTCTCTTTGAATGTGCGAATGTCATGTACCCACGATTGACTGAGCGTTCGTTTTTCCCTTCACAGTACTTACTGCAAGTCGAGCGCTGTCAAGATACACACTTTGTTCCTGGAGGTGCAGTAAGTTTCAATTTCAACTCCTCTACGTTGAATTAAAACGGCGATTCATGTTCAATTGTCCAATTTTCCAAGTGTAAACTAGTGTTGCACCGATACCATTTTTTGGCCCCCGATACCGATACCGATACCCGGCTGTGCAGTATCGGCCGATACCGATACCATACCGATACCACGCCGTTTGGAGAAAAAAAAAAATATATATATATATATATACAAGCTTTTTTTCTTCTAATACTAAAGAACTGCATACTCACTTGGATGTAAAATCATTGCTATCATGGCTTGGTCAGGAATACACAGTAAATCCAGAAGAACTTTTTTATTGCCTACCTGTTATGGGTGACAATAATTGAATATGCCAAAATAGTGCAATATCCATGTAATTACAACATGTAAATCGTAGTGCAACAAGAAGTTAAATTAAATTAAAATAAGAAATAATATACATATGAGGTAGAGAGTGCATGGCATTAAGGCCTATCTGAGGTAAGAACAAATCAGAATTGCAATAAGAAATTACTTCCTCCTGTAAGGTCTAGGCTGATGTGCACTCCTCTAAGTGCAGCCAGGGTAAAATAAATAAAATAAAATAAATAAAAGGTGTCCTATGACAACAAGTTACAACTCCAAAATCCACATTGAAAAAACTAAAACGAGCAGTGGCAAAAATAACTGCAGTGAGTGCAGTGAGTGAAGGGAGAGAATGATGTCCTCTATGATTTGACAACATTACATTTGGCAAAATCGGTGTTTATTTGGGATGATCATTTCCGTAAATATGATTGGGGAGTAACCCGACGAGGTGTCCATTAACAGAAATGAATGGACGACGCGGAGGCGTGAACCGTCCGACGCGAAGCGGAGGGTTGCTTCCGCGAAGTACCATGGTCACTTACGAAAGAATGAAATATGTAATCAATTAATAATACTTTAATGTGGGTTTTTTTATTTTTTACAAGTCGAGCAGACTATTTAATATCTCCCGTATGCAGGCGTTGCCATAGCAACGTGGCCATAGCGTCTTCATAGCGTCAACGTCTTTCCTAGGTGTAAATCAAAGATGGTGTAAATAAACACTTTTTAACCTACACTCTCCAGCCAATCGGAGTAATTCTGTTTTTAATGACTTTATCAAGTAACTTTCCGTGATCAACGGTGTCGGTAAATGGGCTGTGCTACAGCAGTAGTTGCGTGGTGGTGTTTAGCGCGTGTGGCGCGCTGGCCCTTTAAATTTAAAAAAAAAGCAAGAACGAACATTCTGAAGGGGGACAGAAGCGACAAAAGCGACTTAGGTGGAGTGGACAAGGAGGATTCCTCTTTGTGCGCTTTCGGTGTGAACGCACAGAAAGACACAAGGCGCTGCGTTCCAAGTTTCATATTAGTATCTGTAAATGGCATCGGCGCATTATTTGTTCGTACTCGTCGATACCGATGCCAGCATTTTAGTGCGGTATCGGGGCCCCTCCCGATACTAGTATCGGTATCGGTGCAACACTAGTGTAAACATTGGAACTGGTACAAAATGCACTTTAAATACAGTACAGTGACATAGAGTTAAACTTTGCACTGGCCATTAAAGCGTAAACATTAAACCAGTAGTGTCATATATGTATATTTCTTCACCTTGTTCACCTCTTTCCCAGGATGACGTTAAACATATCGTACCTCTCTCACAACGAGCAGCTGTCTATGAGTACCTATGAGTATATTGACTGTGGTACCAATTCAACTACGCCCCATCCGCTGAGGTGGCCAACGGCCCAATAGGAGGACAGGGGAGAAACGGTGACATCACACGGTGCACTGTGAAGTCCAATTGTTCTGTGTGTCATTTGTCTGAATGCAGTTTCTGTCTCGACATTGAAGGGAAAAAAAGACTGCCAATAGATTACTAGCGATCTTATTGTGAGCGGTCTATAAGGCACTATGGCGTGTATGTTGCTACTGACGTGTATATTCATGATGCGGGTCCCTCAGTCGATGTGACGTGTGGCGTTGGAGTCTTTTCTTCTTAATCTGGTTGAATCGGTCGGTTTGCACCTGAAGTTTATAATGTGAAGCTTTTTATACTATGACCTATAATTTGATGTTTTCTTTATTAACTGCACTTTAGAGTTGATCGTTCATTTTATGCATTGTACATGCCATTGATTGAAATGTTTTGTTGATGACAGTTTGTCCTTGTTGTATACTCAATCAGTCGCATTATTTAAGCGTTTGAAGGGAAATTAAAATAAAATCACTGTTGTCAAGCAACAAGCGAATTCCTTCATTTACAGTTTTTATTTTTTTAATACAGCGAGTGTTCACCATTTGTCAGGAACATATGCAACAATGATTAGTCGGTTTCACTCAGGACGAAGCCCTTTATTTTATATATTTACATATGTTATATTGTCACCACTGTTGGGAGAACTGTGTGAACTGGAACTCATTGCAGTTCAAGACATCACATCATCAAGGTAGACTTATTTTGATTATTACAACAAGATGCAGTGCATTTTCAGAGCAGAGCATCTCCAAGACGGATCAGTAATGGGCCGTTAACTCACTGTAAAGCTCTGCAGACCAGGGGTCCGTTTCACAAAGCAGGTTTAGTGAAAATTAGCCCCAGAGTTTGTTGAACCTGCTTTGTGAAACGGACCCCAGGTTGATTTGTAAAGAAAATAAATTATTGTGCGATTGAGCCAAAAATAAAAAAAAATACTCTAGTCTTTCGCAAAAGTGATGCCAGCAGGTATGTAGTTCCATAGTACAGGTTTACCATAACGTAACTTAATTCAAAGACGTTTTCTGCACGGTTCATGTTGTGCAGGTGCAATTCATTTTTTAGTCCAATTACAATAGAGCGTAAGAGAATATATCTCAGCCACCCAACAGGTTAACCCATAGGCCTCTCATAGCTCTGATCTCAAGCCAAAACCTGCTGGCCGTTTCCCCGGTCCTGGCTGAAGGGTCAGGGAAACCCTGAGACTCTGGATGGCTCCCTTCACCATCAGAGATGGTGGCCCCACACTGTTGACACTTTTAAAGCTTGCCTTCAATCCCATTTGTAATGCCTTCATTTCCCATCAGGGATGAATTAAGTGTCTGTCTGTCTGTCTGTCTGTCTGTCTTTTCTACGTAACCTTTGTTTCCCTTTGTTGCGCCTTTCTGATTTTTCTAAAAAAATGGTCTCTTATGCTTTCTTTTAGTAACTTACTCGGATTGTGTCCCTGTTGGTGTTTAGTGTTATTTGTTCAGTGCCTTGATCAACCAACGGTTGTGTGAAGTGTGCTATATAATAAACTCAACTTGAGCTTGAAATACTTGTCGCTGAGAATGGAGTAGACTGTGTCTTGATGAATAACCCTGCGGGTATCATTGGGAAAGCAGGTTGTGAGGATTAAAACTCATTATCTTCAGCTGTTTTCCTTTAGGCTCCTGGATGAGTGGGACAGACACAGCAGAAGCGAAGGAGTCCTCAGAGAAGCACAGTAATGTTGAAACACAATTACAAGACATGCTGTACGCCACTTATAAGCAACGAGGTAGTGTTTGGGCTCTGTTTCTTAACATCGGTGATCGCAAATGCAACTGTCCGCTTCTGCTTGGATATTATTATAGGAGCTAATATGATTATTATATGTTGTAAAGGTTAGGACTCTATGTGGAGTGACTGATGACACATGCAGGCCTGACCCCACTGTGTGTCATTACTGACAGTCATGACTTCTTGGATGTATTAAAAGAAAGGGTATTTTTGGACCCTACTGCTCTGGCAGAAGACAAAGACAGCGGTGCCTCAGTGTACCTCCGTGTAAGAAGTGAGGCCTTCCTCTGGCTTTCAAGCATCAATGGCTGTGTGGTGGCACAGCAGCCTGAAGCCTGCAGTCGTCCTGGGTGCTGAGGTTTGTTTGTGTTGTCTTGTGTTTTGTGACGGTGGCCACAAGGGGGCGCCGAAGCTTATATTTTTTGATTGAAATGAACTGCAATTGAATGATTTGGTTTTTTTTGCATTTTAATTTAAGTGTTTTATTCCCCCGATCGGGCCTACAGAATAATCTGTTTTTCTTTGTATTTAGACCACTAAAAATAATAACTTAAATATATTATTAAAATAAGTAGGCTAAAAATTAAATGTAAGACGGACTACTATTTTTTTTGTTTTAATAGCTTTTATTTATCAAGTGCAAGACACAGACATAAAGTGCATACAGGAATACAATGTCTTTCTTTATTTTTATGAACTTAAATGAACAACACTCCCCCCCCCTACCTTCCGCCCCCTCCCGTCCTCCCCCCAAAAAACCAAATAAAAAAATAAATAAAACGGACGGACTACTATTAACAACATAAACAAAAAAATAATTTAATCGTAAGATTATTTATTTATTTATGTATTCATTTTTTAATTCCTTAAATTGCAGTATGGAGTGGATTCAGTCTCCCATGTTATTGAACGGGTCGCCACCAGGGGGCGCAGAGGAGCCGCCGTCCGCTTCGCTTGGCCGTGATGACGTCAGCGGCGCCCGGTCCGTAGTATTAGATGGCGCGCAGTCCGCTGCGCCGCCTCAGTCCCGGTGCTCGCGGTGCTGCAGGGGGGCCACCGAGGCGGTCCCGGTTTTTTATTTAATATAACATATGTTGTTATTTTTTTTAAATTAAGAAATATAGAGATGGACGTTCATGTCGTTTACGTGTCGGAAAGGGGCGCTTTGTTTTAACGGGACGCACCGTGACAAGGTATGGACTACTTTAAGTGCTTATGGGGATTGATGGGGGGGGGGGGGGGGGGGGGGGGGGGGGGGTGATGTGTTGTTGTAGTGGTGAGACTGTAAATATGTATTTAAATGTATATATTTGAGAGTGAAACAAAGCTTAGACACACGAACGACTATAAACCACACACATGGGGGACAGTATCTACATGCACAGTTGCCTTTTAAACGCTACTTTTTTAAAATTATTATTATTATTTGTATATCAAAGTGATTTCCTTTTAGTTTTTTCTAATTTCAACTTTTCACATTCCTCTCCTCATGCAATGCAATGCGAAGGCAAACTTGTTTTCTTGTCACTGTGGGATGGACATCATCAGGGTCTCAAAAACACAACAGGATTAGTGGTGCAGCCAGCAGCCCCCCCCCCCCCCCACACACACACACACACACACACACACATCAGCAGACGTGTGTGTTTTGCATATGAGAGTGTGTGTATGAATCCTCCCATTGCATTTGCAATCAATCTGCTGTATTAAAAAAAAAAAAATCCCTTTAGGTGTAACAGTCCCTAAAGGGATTACAGCGGCAAACAGGCGCCCGGCCTAACCTACTGTCATCCTATTATCTGGTCTTAGGTCTCCACACAGTGTTGACCGGGGGCCTGTCGGAAATAAATCATGTCCTGCCTGCCATGGCCGGGCTTAAACACATTAAGAGCGCCGTTGATCATGTGTACACATACATTTATATAATCTCAGTGAAATAGAGCAGCAAAACAGTGTTTGCCAATCAGTTAATTAACATTATCTGTTGGGCTCTGAGGCTGCAGACACCCTGCAGATTCCTTAAATACTTTCCATTGTGTTCTCATTAAATGTTAACTTGGTGTCGTGTTTGTGTTTTGATAAGGTCTCAAGAGCCGCAACCCCCCCCCCACCACCACCACCCTATCTCCAGTGGACCAAATGCCGCGACGCTAAATTGGACTTTAACAGGAATCTCTCACCTCGCCTCACTAAGGGGGGAGACGCATGAGCGGCGGCCATGGGGAACCAGCTGACTGACATGGCCCCCAACGCCCCCTTCCTCCCCGGCTTCCAGTCGCTGCACGTCGTCGTCGTGGGCCTCGACTCGGCCGGCAAGACCTCCCTGCTCTACCGGCTGAAGCTCAAGGAGTTCGTCGACACCATCCCCACCAAGGGCTTCAACACGGAGAGGATCAAGGTGGCGGTGGGCGGGGCCTCGCGCGCCGTCAGCTTCCAGGTGTGGGACGTGGGCGGCCAGGAGAAGC